>JAJOZX010006109.1:0-150000 GCA_023014485.1 Bathynomus jamesi
GTTATCATTTAAACTAAACATACTTCTAAAATCGACATCGTTGAACCCTCGTAAGAGCTTTGAAAACCTCGATCATTGACCGCGCAGCCTCCGAGTTTTCAAGCGAAAACAAGTTCAGGGCGCGTAACCGTCGATTGTAGCCCATATGCCTAACGAAGGATCACTTTGTGACCTCGCCTGCACTCGCTCCATCCTCTCAATATCTTTCCTGAGGGTGGGCGACCAGAACTGCACAGCATACTCCCAGGTACGGCCGAACAGGGAATTGTACAGTGAGAGCACAATCTCCTTGTTCCGAAACTGAAATTGCCTCCTGATATAACCCAATAGTTTTCTGGCTTTCTTTCCCATCTCTACACACTGTTTCGTAACTTAAGGGTCGCTGCTAATTAGCACACCCAAGTCCTTTTCTAAATCAGTCACCCTCGATATTACTGCCCAACATCGAGTAGTCCGACTTGGGATTGGCGTAGCCAATGTGCATCACTTTGCATTTACCCAAGTTAAACGAGAGAGAGAGAGAAGAGAGAGAGAGAGAGAGAGAGAGAGAGAGAGAGAGAGAGAGAGAGAGAGAGAGAGGAGAGAGAGAGAGAGAGAGAGAGAGATATATATATATATATATATATATATATATAGATATATATATATATATATTTATATATATATATTATGACCAATTAAACTGCGAACAATGTGAGCAGCAGTCATCTATGGCAAATTTTCGCTACACTAATTAAAAAAAAAAAAATGGCACCATTAATGGTGGCAGAAAGAAAGCGAAGAGGTCCAGTGTCCAAACGAGGCTTGTATACGTATAACAGAAGTAATCTGACAAGTTTTGCGTTCAACATTGGTCATATTTGCTTATGGAAGTGTTGCTTGGCAAATATTTTTTGCTTTTAGCCTCCAATGTTAATGCGAAAATTAAGAACATCCAAGGAGATGATACGCAGACCTGTGGGATTCTGAAGGTCAGTTCTATTCTCGGACGAGTATATTTGTCCAATCACTACGTCAAATAGATGACAAGAGTGTTGAATATCTAATTAAACATATCAAGCATCTTTTCTGCAGCCTCCAGTAGAACATGATGGTTTTGGCGTAAACGTAAGGGCAGCCATTGTGACGCCGGAGGGAGTGGTCTCATATTCATAGAAGGACATGTTAATTCATCTAAATTCATGTCCATTCTTAAGAGACCTTTTCCTCCCGTTGTTGCAACATTGCATTTAAATACATACATGGTGCATTGGTGCAATGTGGCACACGTCACACTTTTAATATCAACACTGGATTCTTCCATTGGCATCTAAAAAGTCTGACATGAACCCTATTGAACGCTTAGCACTATTAATCTCATCATCAGCTGCAAACAGGAGGACCCCTTCCCACACCTGCAGAATCTCTAACTGAGCTTCGGCAAAAATTTTCCCCATAACCAAAACACAAAATCCGACTGCCTCAAAGCTTCTTAGCCGAGTCCCGTCCTAGTGTCCATATAATGCCTTTCATGAGTCCTGTGGCAAAGGTGTTCCGTATGAAGTGACTCCCAGTTAGTCTACGTATTCGGGAAAAGTTAACCGTGGTTAACCAGCGGTTTCAACAGTCGGGATAATAAACACTGAAGAGGGCCAGAAATTAGCGCGCGCGCAACGCTCAAGTCAACTACTGGCGGCCAATGCTCCAATTTCAGTATTATCATTAACATCATCATCGGGATTCGAATACCCGACTTCATTTGTCTTCATTTGGATTACAGGGAAACGACGTTACCCACTGAGCTACGGGAGTTGGCTTTAATAATGGGAAGGGGAGAGACTGAATACATATGGCTGTAAAGAAGGTGCGACCCAGTGTATCCCCCCCACTACTGAAACCGATGGTACTTATATGACAGAAAGGTTGGTGCTCATTCTGCTCTGTCAAGGATTAGCATTTCAGAGATCATTCTAATTAAAACGAGTTTAGGATCTTTTCACCCGAGTTTTACTTCACGTGATCAAAACAATAATTAAAATAGGGTAATAATTAATAAATAAATAAACAGATAATAAATAAATAAATAAATAATATAAATATAATATAATATATATATATATATATATATATATATATATATATATATATATATATATATATATTAGCAAAGCCATCATAAAAGTTAAATAAAACTTTGAACAAAGCAACTCGTGCCTCTAACGTCAAACAGTCCCCTACAAAACATTACCCCATCTCCCTCGTCTAGTGTCCACCCCAATTTGAAGGTATCTCCGGGGACGATCTGGAACCCCCTCCAGTTCCTCTTGTATCGAGAACAATTGGGTGTATGCAAATGGCTCGTATATGCCTCCCTTCCCTCCTCCCTCTCCTCCTTTAGTCCTTTACTCAGGGGCACCCCGCCAACTGAAACAATGCCTATTATGCTATTATTAACTTTGATTATATACCCGAACAGTTTTGGCCTCTTCATCCTCAAGGATTCAACTCTTTTATCATCATCTCGCACTATTTTTACTTGGATAGTGGGCAACCGTCGCGGTTGAAACAAACTGGTATTCTCTTTAGCAAATACTCATTTCATTTTTATGGGGGTTATTTAACCTTCTTCGCAACATCTAAGGTCGTATGACGGAAGAGGGACTTAGAGCTTTACGTGGAATTGGAACCACGGGTCACGACATAATCTGGATAGGGAGGACGATCTCCCATCCAATTACTACCCAGACCCAATATCGTTAAACTTCTCTGATCGATCCAGCCCTTTAGGAAATACAACTTCATCCATTACCGTACGAATAGTGTCCCATTTAAGTTATAACAGTTCCATAATAGTAATAGTTTTATTCTAGGCAAGAGGTTCAAGGAATGATAGTAAGAACGTAGTTCTATTTAAAAGAAGCTAATTCCATTCTGGTAGTAACACTGCGGGCGCCCGGTAGGTAGCTCAGTGGCAGACTCTGAACGGTGAGGCTCTGGTTCGCTTCCGTCTGCTGGTTCCTGGGTTTGGATTGAATTGGCCACTTACCGCATTAATGCTCGGGCGAAAGTTGCTCCTTGGGGTACGCTATTTAGAGTGTACTACTACTACTACTGTCCATGATAGTTGGACTTCTATCACATTTAGGAAAAGCAATTAGCGCAACAGTAAAAAGAACACTGCCCTCTATGAGCAATTTCTATAACTGTAGCCGAGATATGTTTATTTAGTTTACATTACCCGTACTATTATCATTTACGCGCATGTTTTCACAAAGATTAAAATCTTTACGAACACTATACACCCTTCTGAGCAATGGTAAACACCCTAATTAAAGAACGCTCCCTCATCACGCTTATTTTTCTCTCGTCTTAATCAGATTACATTTAAATACATCAAAAGTGCTTCAGAAACCGAGGACCCGAGTTTTACACAAAGCTACAAGCTCATCTTACGTACCCAAACAAATAGGATTTGTATTTCAGATTCATTTATCGGTAAAATATAAACCTTAAATATAATAGTAATTCTATCAGGTCATCCCATAAGTAATGTCGTTTTTTACGATAGATTAAGTTTAAACTAGTCCTACTCGGTTTAAGCATAAATTTTCCGAAGGTTATATCTAAGAGGAGATCTATCGTGTTTCGCTACATACTTTACAGACCTTGACCAGTGAAGACGTGTGTTTTGCTTTATGTGAACCCCTCATAAACATGGCGGTATCAGAAGAGCATATAAGGCATATAATGCTTTACGAGTTCAAAAAAGGGAATAGTGCTACTGAAGCAACGCGAAACATTCAGGACGTTTATGGCAACGATATTCTGCATGTGAGGAAATGTCAAAGATGGTTTCAAAAGTTTAGGAATGGTGACTGCTGTTTCACAGATGCAGCACGCTCTGGACGCCCTGCTGTTAGCCGCACTTGAAGGAGACTGTTCAACAACTGTCGAAGAATTGGCCCAGAAACTCAATTCATCCCCGTCCATCATCCATCGACATTTGCAACAACTCGGGAAAGTGTCTAAGTTAGGAAAATGGGTGCCACATGAATTGTCAGTCGACAATCTGAGGGTGCGGGTAAACATTAGCACAGCTCTTCATTCCCGTGAACTCCAAGATCCGTTTTTGCACCGTTTAGTGACTGGTGATGAAAAGTGGATATTGTACCAGAATGTTAAGCGCCGTCGACAGTGGGTTTGTGCCGGAGAACCAGCGACACCACAGCCAAAACCAAATCTTCACCCTCGGAAGGTATTGCTTAGTGTTTGGTGGGATAAAGGTGGTGTAATACACTTTGAAACCTTACCACACAACCAAACAATCACCGCTCAAGTCTACTGTCAACAACTGGATCGATTGAACACTGCACTAAAAGAAAAGGGACCTTCTTTGGTTAATCGGAAAGGAATCGTGTTCCACCACGACAACGCACGTCCTCATACCACTCGGATCACTTCTGCAAAAATTGAGGAGCTTCGGTGGGAAAAACTTCCACATCCTCCAGACCTTGCGCCTTCAGATTATCATCTCTTCAGGAGTCTGCAAAACTATCTTGACGATAAACAGTATACTTCTTTAGATGACCTGCACACCAGTCTTTGTACGTTTTTTGCCTCCAAACAGCGTGAATTTTATAAATACGGCATTGAAAAGCTTGTAGGACGTTGGCAGAGTGTCACTGATTCCGATGGAAAATATATACTAGATTAAAAAGTTTCAGTTGATTTTTTTTTTGTCCTTCAAATTCCGATCTAAGAAACGACATTACTTATGGGATGACCTGATAGTTCTATCTTCACGTTTGGTGCAAATCCAAGGATAAAAATAGTGTATCGCACAATCATTCCTTTTAATATTGATTTAGGCTTGATTTATTGGCTAATTTCTAGCACTGAAGGGAATACAGGCGACTCCTAAATAACCTCGTATCAGTAAAGGCCAATCCAGTCGCATCAAATGCATGAATTTGATTATCACCGGGATTATTTTGGGCATCCCAGTCCCTGAAATCCGCTTTTATTCTTTCCTGCGTAAACCGGGATAACGCCTTAGGTGTATCTTCAACCACGCTAAGGTACGAGCAAACCTTACTACTCTCGCTCACATCACAGACACGATTTACTTTCCAAATACTGTTACAGAGTATGGAAACTTCCTTACCTTGCGTTAATAGAACTGTTAGAAGAGGACAACGTCAGGCCGTCTACCGTCTCCTCCTCAACTACTGAAGAAGTAGCAGAAGAAACTGCTACTACGGACGATGAAAGGACAATTTCGGGTTGTGTTCCTTCTTCTTGGGTTGATGTAGGGTACTCGGTATCAGGTTTCATTTTTCTAGGAACAACCGGGACGAAGAACATGTACTGGAGGAGTTACTCGAAGACGGTGTACTCCTGATGGGAGAGGAGTCCATTTTACTCCTACAGGAAGTGAAATCGTTCAAAGTCCATCTGCAAATACGGAGTACTCGATTTAAAGACCTCGTAAAACAGATTTTGCAAACTACTGCTCCCAGCAACGGTTTATATTTACAGGAACTGCAGAGGGGAAGGGGGGTAACTTCGGAAAGAGAAAAATTTAATGTTTTCAAGTGGGGGCTGTTCTTTAACGTCCTTCGTAACGGAAAAGTCACGCGAGGAAGGGACCTATAACTCGACGTAGGATCCAAAACAAATGACAGTACATCTGAATACAATCCAGCCACTGGAGAGACCCAATATCGCTTAACCTCGCTGACCAACTGTACCAGGACGTTACCAACGGTACTGCGACATATATATAACAAAAAACAAAATTCGATGATAAAAACGTAAAAATAAAACCGAATGAAACCAATTGATTTTATACTTAATTTCTAAATAAAAATCCACCTTTTAAAAAAGTCCTGCTTTTGGCCCCCCCCCCCCCGTTTTTAAATCGAGAAGCGTTTCCTTTCTATGATGACGAATTAACTTTATTTATATATATATAATCTCACTTTGAAGGGATCAAAAAATGAGTAGAAACTATCGCGTATTTTTAGGTCACAAGGATAAGGTCGACCTTGACGGTCGAAAAATACCCAAGAAGAACACTGTGCCACTTCATTTACAGAGGGTAAGAAGTTACACAAATAAATGCTTGTGCCCTGAAGTCATGCATTAAGAATTTTATATATGTGTGTGTGTATATATATATATATATATATTAATACTTTTTGCTTATGTGTGTCAATAATTAATTTCTGGGTACTTAATATTGGCTGTGGGATTAACTAACCCATTGGTGCCGAGTGTCACTTTACTGATTCTGTTCTGGCTAACGCCAGACGAATTTATTCAGTCTCGGGAAAGACCTCTCGGCACTGAGGGGTTAAAGAAATGATGGTTCTATAAACAGGTTTATTAACAATATCAAAAACAAAAGATGAAAATGGTAGTTTGGTAGATGTGATTTAGCAACGATACTAGGTTCGACCACCAAGTATAGTGGTGGTCATATTCAATACACTATTTACATGGAACATAAGTTTACCTAAACGCTAAGATTAATATTTAAGAAGTTCTAACTTAACGAGGGAACCTCTGAGACGGGTCATAAACTAGGCATCAGAGTCAAAAGCTTAGCCATAAGCTGGAGCCCCAAAGCAGCCGTAACTCGAAGTGGACGAGTGAAACGTTAAAGAATCTATATGGTTGAAATGCCCAGAATCCCTACAACGTACCCTTTTTATACCCTCGAGGCGGGCGTCTAGATTAAAAATAATAAAAAGATCTAGAAGTCTAAGGCACATTATAATTTCCCACAAAATATATATATATATATATATATATATATATATATACACTTAGCGATTTATTGCGTCCGTTAGCAACTGTTGCCATGACAACTATACGCGGGGGTAAATGGAGCTGCTCCATTCTACCTACGCAGAATTAAATTTACGAAGCACTGCAAAGGCTATTGGTTAAAGTGAAACGACAAATAAACATCGACGTAACTAAACAACGATTCAAGATGTAATACGAAACGTCTATAAAATCCGTGATGTAACTTCTAAATTAGATCATTTTCAAATATAAAAATATGTTTTTAAAACTAACTTTAACTTCACTTAAATTTTGACTACTATTATTAATAGTAGTAGTGAAAATAATAACAACAACAATAATAATAATAGTAGCAGTAGTAGTAATAAACTAATTGAAAAAAAAAATTATATAATATATATATATATATATATATATGAGTAATGTAATACTGACCTAATAACCTTAATAAGGAAAATGAGGGCTCTGATATGGAGCATCCCTTAACGGAGTCGAGCATTATTTCCTCGGATTGCCACGAGGGAAACTAATCCTAATGAAAAGGAGTGGCTCTGTGCCACCATGAGACCGATGCCAAATAGAATATTAAGAAGAAGAAGGAAAAAGATCTTATAAGGAATACAAAAGGATTCCCACAATTATTATTAAAGTTATAAATGTGTGGACGGATGTCGCGGAGTTTGGACGTTGTGTCACCGTTCTTCAAATTATTAGCTAACGACGTAAATATGGTCGGATCGGGTAAAACAACGACATTGAGAATATATATATATATATGATACAGTAAGATTGGGAAACTAGTGATTTCATGAAATGCCCGAAATCTTCAGCAATTTCGTGTAATTACTATTTCACTCAGGGACTTCAGGAAGTTACTAATCTAACCTAAAGTCCCAAGTGAAATCACTCGTTTCAAAATCTTACTGTAATATATATATATATATATATATATAATATTATAGAGAGAGAGAGAGAGAGGAGAGAGAGAGAGAGAGAGAGAGAGAGAGAGAAGAGAGAGAGAATTACAAAAAATTATATATATATATATATATATATATATATATTGGTTAAAGTGTAATATATAAAATATATAATGAAAATCTGATGCATTTGTCAGGTTGTCAGGTCGATGAAAGTTCGATCGGTGAAGCACAAACTAAAATATTTTTTTTTAAATAATAATTATTATTAATTATTATTAATAATAAGAGCCCAGTAAAGCCTAAAGCTTAAGGGCCAAATTAATAAAAAAAATTTAAATAGTCGAGCTTCACAATTATTCATGTCTGTAAAAATTTAAAGTGTAAAAAGACTACTGTATTTATTTTATTATTAATAAGGGTTATTCAATATTCAATTCAATTCAATTCAATTATTATAATAATAATAATAATAATAATAATAATAAATGGTGATCCATAAAGTTGTTCCCAAACACTACGACCTGGATCGACTTGACATTATATCGACAAGTTATTATTAGGTTAGATTAAGTCAGATTTAGGTTAGGTTAGGTTAGTTTTTTTTTAGAAAATCGATGTTTCGGTTTTGTCAACGAAATGGATATCGATCCAAAAAATATTTATCTCAAAATTTATTTCTGGGAACACCTCTTTGGATCGCCCTTTTTATTATTTTATCGACGCCGACCTGAAGGTGGCTGAAACAGGGCGTTCAGTGTAGTGTAGTGTAGTGTAGTGTAGTGTGTGGTGTGTGTGTGTGGTCTTGTGACCACTGAGGCGTCGAATGGGTGTCTCGGCTCGAGTGCCATGCAGTTATGACGACAACGATAATTTATTCCCGCGAAGTAGCAAGTACCAAAGGTTGCGTAAATGTTATATGATATTTGAGAATAATGATTATATATATATATATATATATATATATATATTATATATATATATATATATATATATATATATATATATATATATATATATATATATTATATTTTTTTTTAATATATATAATCATTTATTTTTAAAGAATAATTTCATGGATTTATTTTCTTTTTTGGTCAATTTTAAGATAAAAGTTTTGTGTAACTTCAGAAAGACAAAGTGAACACGTGACTATTTCCAAGTGTATTTTTATTGCTCGTCAGCAGTCGACTACACACACACACACACACACACACACACACACACACACACACACACACACGTACGTGGCATTTTCACATATTCAGTTCTGTATAGCGACATTTACCTGACGTAAAAAACCTAGTACATTTAACCAAACCTTAAATGTATCTAATTTTTCATGATAAAACAGCATTTATAAAGATAAACCACCGCGACACTGTTAATGTCGTGATGCGCACATTCGTGTCACGATGGGATGTGTGTGGGTATCCTCAGGGTTGTCGCAATTCCGTAGGAATGCCAAGCCCACACACACGTGTATATATAATTGTGTGTGTGTGTGTGTGTGTGTGTGTGTGTGTGTGTTTTAACCACCTCCGTAACGTCTGAAGTCATAGACGAAGGGGCCTACAGATTTACGCGGAATCCGAACCACGGGTCGCTACATCATCTAAACGTAGAGAAGGGTCTCGCATCCAACTACTAGTACTTCCCAGATCCAACGTAGCTTAACTTCGCTGATCAAACGAGAAGGGGTGTTGCGATGTAGCCACCACACGACGAATCTCCGGAAATTAGCGATATTCTGGCCATCATTTATTAGGAGGCTGCGGCCTAACACGAAAAGAAGAAGGATGGTTTCGGAAAAAAGTTCGCCTATAAAAAAAAAATTTCTAAAACAAAAAAAATTAATAATTGGTTACAGTTTCGGTTTTTGGTAACGGGTAATAATAAAATTTCAAAATACAAAACTCAATCATTACGAAATAGGTTTTGTTTTTCTCTAAAGAATGTTTAGACATTTTTTTGCGGTTTAAAGGATTTTTTCGGGTTTGAAGGAGTACTTTTTCCGTAACTACATACAGTACATGAACAAAATAAAAATAAATAAATAAATAAATCACATTTAGGATAAACAATTAGAGAGAGTAAAGTAGGAAGGTAGGAGGAGTGCTCTCTGAAATCACGTGATAATGCTTGGAAAAAAAAGAAAAAAAAATTTCAACACTCGAAAGAGAGCCACTCTTATTTTAACTGAAGGCGAAGCTATATTAAACATTAAATAGTAAAGTTAAGTTTTTATGTATATTTTGCTTTTCGTTCTTTTTATTGTTAAAACAAAACTTACAACAAAGTATCTATGTATTTGGAATGCCAAGTTTTTGTCCCCGTTTTTTTATAGTGTGACACAAAATACCTCATGAAAATACCCATAAACTTTATAAAAATAATAATAAAAAAAAAAATTACTATGTAATACATGTAAGCCCTAACACACACACACACTGTGTATATATATATATATATATATATATATATATATATATACAGGGTGGGCCGAAAGTCTGGATCCATAGGAAAATATTATTTTAATAATAAATACATAAATTACAACAAATGGTAAATACTTAAAATGAAGTAGTTCGTACTCCAGTATAAATACTCAAACTTTTTTTATTTCAGCCCAGAAATGGCTTCGAATCTAACAACAGAAGACCGGGTAGAACTTGTGCTCATGTACGCGAGACAGGGCGCTACACACAGAGAAGTTGCTACCGAATTCAATAGAAATCATCCTGATAAGCATCGAGTAACACATGCGACTGTTGGCAAGTTGTTTAAACGTTTCAAAGAAACAGGAAGTGTACATGATCGACGGCGTTCTGGTCGTCCAAAAACTGCAACTGATGAAAATACCTCTGCAATGGTATGTGAAACTTTAACGAATAGTCCAGTAAAGTCAACAAGAAGATTATCAAATGAAACACGCATCTCGAGAACGTCAATTCGAAGAATTATTAAAAATCATAAATTCCATCCCTAAGTGTCTCGATGTCAGAGGCCGCCAATTTGAGCATTTGTTATAATTTTGTTTATACTGGAGTACGAACCACTGTACAGTATCACGGATACGCATTTACGAGTTAAAGTTGATATTCATTTTAAGTATTTAACATTTGTTGTAATTTATGTATTAAAATAAATATTTTCCTATGGATCCAGACATTCGGCCCACCCTGTATATATATCTTACTGTATGTACAGTGCTTTTATCTGGAAATAAAGGTTCCAGAACTCCGCTATAAATTTCGAAGAACCTTTGCCATTCGTTACTTCATTCAACTATGTGACTATCCCCCCACCCGCGATCCACCCCAAAAAGCAACCTTCTTATGCCTAAGATTTTGTCAGAAAAAAAAAAAAAAACAGGAATAAAAATAAAAGCATGAACTTCTCTTCTGCATGTTGAAAATAAAAAGTATCGGAACGCCGATCCGGCGTGTTTCGAGCAAAAAAAAAAAAAAAAAAAAAAAAAATATATATATATATATATATATAAAGTGCTTCAAGAAAATGTTACAACTAACATGGCTCTAATATGTCATTGCTTGCCACTTATAGTGTGTTTTTTTTTTGTTTAAGTAAGTATTTGTGTGTTTATTTGCCTGTTTTTTAATAATAATAATAATAATAATAAATGTTTTTTTCACTCATTAATCACTCTCACAATCCTGAAAAAAAGACATTATTATTATTATTATTAAAAAACAAGCAAATAAACACAAATACTTACTTAAACAAAAAAAAAAACACGCTATAACTGGTAAGCAATGACATATTAGCGTCATATTAGTGATAAAATTTCTCTCTCTCTCTCTCTCTCTCTCTCTCTCTCTGAGGAATAGCGGCAGAGGGTGGTAATTAAAGGGGCTAGTTCGGGTTGGGCCTCGGTCACTAGTGGGGTTCCTCAGGGTTCCGTTTTGGGGCCGCTGTTGTTTATCATTTACATAAATGATATCGACGGTGGCATTGTCAGTCGGATCGCCAAATTCGCTGACGACACCAAGCTTGGGGCCAATGTTGGGACGCCCAAAGCGATCGAGGAACTGCGTGCGGACCTAGGTAGGATAGGAGAGTGGTCCGAAAAATGGCAAATGCCGTTTAACTTGGGTAAATGCAAAGTGATGCACATTGGCTACGCCAATCCCAAGTTGGACAACTCCATATTGTGGAGTAATATCGAGGCAACTGATTTGGAAAAGGACTTAGGTGTGCTAATTAGCAGCGACCTTAAGTTTACCAAACAGTGCGTAGAGGTGGAAAAGAAAGCCCAGAAGCTGTTGGGTTATATGAGGAGGCAATTTCGATTTCGGAACAAGGAGATTGTGCTCTCTCTGTACAATTCCCAAGTTCGGCCGCACCTGGAGTATGCTGTGCAGTTCTGGTCGCCCACCCTCAGGAAAGATATTAAGAGGCTGGAGCGAGTGCAGGCGAGGGCCACAAAGTTAATCCCTTCCGTTAGGCATATGGGCTACAATCGACGGTTACGCGCCCTGAACTTGTTTTCGCTTGAAACTCGGAGGCTGCGCGGTCAACTGATCGAGGTTTTCAAGCTCTTACGCGGGTTCAACGATGTCGATTTTAGAAGTATGTTTAGTTTAAATGATAACCCAACTCGCAACAATGGTTGGAAGTTGGATTTGAAACGGTTTAGGACTAGTGTGTGTGGGAATTACTTTACGTATAAGATCTGTGACACATGGAACAGGTTACCTTCGGAAGTTGTGAACAGTTCCTCTGTGGATCAGTTCAAGAAAAGGGTAGACGAAATCTTGCACACTATTTGAGTGTGTAAAGACATTTAGGACCTCAGTCTGCGGAAATTTCTTTTCCTATAAAATAGTTAATATCTGGAACCAACTTCCCTCAGAGGTTGTTTCCAGTCAAAGTGTAAATGTGTTTAAAAATAGGCTAGACAAAGTACTGAATACTCTCATAGTTTAAGACTAAAACATAAGAAAACTCTGCAGGAGATCGCTTGCACGGTGTCTCTGTGAGCAAGCTAAATATAGAGCTATTTATATATTCTCCACTTCACTAAAATTTCCTTGGCTACTTTTCCAGGGTCAAGGTATTTTCTTCAACCTTTTTCCGTACCTGCCTCTGGCAGGGAATGAGCGGAGGGTGGGGAGAGAGCCTTCTACTTTTCTATCCAGTTTTCTACTACTGCTAGGATAGTTGAAAGAAAAATAAACTTTTACAAAATTTTCCCTGGCACCCGTTGCCATTGGTACCTCCTCGGTATGGGCCGCAAGGCCTTTTGAGGTACTTCTTTTCCTTGTAACTCCTTGTAACTCTCTCTCTCCGCCTGTGTAGGGAAGTGAAGTGAAGCCGAAGGTTAGGCTAGCGAAACGTAACGAAGAACTACGGGTGGCAAGCCTCTGCAAGGGGAACCCTAAGGAATTCTTCAGTTATGTTAATAGTAGAAAGCCCATTAGAAGCATGATAGGACCGTTAAAGGACGGAAGCGGCGTTCTGCGGACCTCCGACGCGGACATCGCTAATGTGCTTAATGAGTACTTTGCGGGAGTGTTCACCAGGGAGGATACCCGCGTCATCCCCGAGCCAGGCGTGAGGCACGAAGGTGCTGGCCTGGATAGTGTTAGATGTACCGCGAAAGTCGTTGCCGATAGAATAGACAAACTGAGCACGTTTAAGGCTCCTGGGCCATACCAGTTTCTCCCCAGAGTGTTGCGAGAAGTGCGCGACCAGGTGGCTCCCCACCTGGCTACAGTCTTCAACAAATCGTTGGAGATGGGCCAGGAGCCTGGTGACTGGAGGGAAGCCAACGTGACCCCCTATCTTTAAGAAAGGCGATCACGAAAGTCCAGGGAACTATCGTCCCATTAGTCTCACTTCAGTTGTAGGTAAATTATTAGAAGGGATAATACCTGATAGGATCGTTGACCATTTGGATTTCTACAAGCTGCTTGGGGACTCCCAACATGGGTTTAGACGGCATAGGTCGTGTCTCACCAACTTGCTCGAGTTTTTCCACGTCATGTTGAGTGAGTACGATAAGAGTAGGGCGATTGATATACTTTATCTCGACTTTCAGAAAGCCTTTGATAAAGTACCTCACCGCCGGCTAATGACCAAAGTCCGCGCGCTGGATATCGATGGGGAAGTAGGTAGCTGGATTGGAAACTGGCTGAAGAATAGGCGGCAGAGGGTTGTAATTAAAGGAGCTAGCTCGGGTTGGGCCTCGGTCACTAGCGGAGTTCCGTTTTGGGGCCACTGTTGTTTATCATTTACATAAGTGATATCGACGTCAGTAGGATCGCAAAATTCGCTGATGACACCAAGCTTGGGGCCAATGTTGGGACGTCCGAAGCGATCGAGCAAATGCGTGCGGACCTACGTAGGATAGGAGTGTGGTCCGGAAAATGGCAAATGCTGTTTAACTTGGGTAAATGCAAGGTCATGTACATTGGCTACGCCAATCCCAAGTTGGACAACTCCATATTGTGGAGTAATATCGAGGCAACTGATTTGGAAAAGGACTTAGGTGTGCTAATTAGCAGCGACCTTAAGTTTACCAAACAGTGCGTAGAGGTGGAAAAGAAAGCCCAGAAGCTGTTGGGTTATATGAGGAGGCAATTTCGATTTCGGAACAAGGAGATTGTGCTCTCTCTGTACAATTCCCAAGTTCGGCCGCACCTGGAGTATGCTGTACAGTTCTGGTTGCCCACCCTCAGGAAAGATATTGAGAGGCTGGAGCGAGTGCAGGCGAGGGCCACAAAGTTAATCCCTTCCGTTAGGCATATGGGCTACAATGGACGCTTACACGCCCTGAATTTGTTTTCGCTGGAAACTCGGAGGCATGTTTAGTTTAAATAACTCAACTCGCAAAAATGGTTGGAAGTTGGATTTGAAACGGTTTAGCACTATTGTGTGTGAGAATTACTTTACCTATAGGATCTGTGACACGTGGAACAGGTTACCTTCAGAAGTTGTGAACAGTTCCTCTGTGGATCACTTCAAGAAAAGGTTGGACTGAATCTTGCACACTATTTGAGGGTGAAGGAATTTTTCCCTGGCACCCGTTGCCATTGGTACCTCCTTGGTATGGGCCGCAAGGCCTTTTGAGGTACTTCTTGTCCTTGTAACTCCTTGTAAATCTCTCTCATATATATATATATATATATATATATATATATAATATATATATATATATATAATATATAAGCACACCGGACAAAAAATTAGTCACCCCTAATAGCACCGATAGTAGGAAGTTCAAGGTCACACAGAGGGCGTTGATGTAGCATTGGTAAGTGACAAGTAGCGGTGACGTAGCACACAGGATCAGATCTGTTTCGTGAGGTGGTGAAGAACAAAGTGTGTGTGGATATAGTCTGCAAAATGGGTCGTGAGGCAGACGTTACTCAGTGGCAAAAAGGAACCATCGTGTTTGGCAGAGCCCACGGACACAAAATGTCTGAAGTAGCCCAATTTGTTGGTGTGTCAACGCGTACTGTCCAGCGAGTTTACAAAGAGTGGTGTAGTTCGCAATCAACTGACAATCGACGGCGTAACTGTGGCCGGAAAACAATTCTCGACAATAGGGGCCGCCGCCATGTTTCTCGTCTAGTAACTGCAAATCGTTTTCAAACCAGAGAACAATTGCTCCAAGAAACCAATGAGGTTCTCCAGCGACCAATTTCCGAACGGACATTGCGACGAGAACTGCATGCGATGGACATCTGGAGCAGGGTACCACGGAAGAGGCCGCTGTTAACAGCAAGTCACAAATTGGCACGTTATAAATGGGCTCAGAGGCACAAAAACTGGACTGCGGCAGATTGGAAACGTGTAATTTGGTCCGATGAGTCCCGTTTTTGTTTGTTCTCCAATGATGGGAGGCGACGAGTACATCGCAGGTCCAATGAAGCCTTTAATCCTGAATGCGTCGAAGGTGTTGTTCAGGCTGGAAACAGAAAGTGAAGCGCAGGACTCTGGCGGAAGTTCGGGACCGGCTGATGAACGAGTGGCAGCAAATCGATGTTCAGTACATGCACAACCTTGTAGAGTCTCTGCCTCGCCGGATTCGTGCGGTTATCAAGGCCAGAGGCGCCGTCACACGTTATTAGGTACATTCTTAGAGGGGTGACTAATTTTTTGTCCGGTGTGCTTATATATATATATAGTTAAGTGTTGCGTTCGCTTTTGGTTAATTTAGATTTAAAAAAAAAAAAAAAAAAAAAAAAAAAAAGGGTGTGTAAAATCCTTAGGTAATATGACGTTGTTGTAATTTGATTTAGAATTTTTTAATTAAAATCCTAATGCGAGTGAAATTCGAAAAAAATAACTTGTATACGATAAAAGAGCGCATTCTCTAAACATTTTAATGGAACCCCTGCCGCCTACTTCAATGTAAGCGTAAGGAATTAAAAATTTGAAAAAACAAAAGATGTACAGTGCAACACGTAGGAGCTAATGTAACTTTAATATTACAGTCAATGTGTAAAAGTAGGCAATTTATAAATTGACTGAAATTCAGGCAATATGTCAAACTGGTGATACACACAAAACCTAACCTGACCTTTCTGTTAATGTTGCATATGCATGCCCACTGGTATTTCCGAATATATATTGCCTAAAAATTCATGGCTTCGTTAAGTTCAATTAAGTATTAAGTAAATCGAGCATTTAACAAATTGCCTAAAATTTCAGTCAATTTATAAACTCCTTAATTTTACATACTGACTGACTAACTAACATATATATATATATATATATATATGAGAGAGAGAGAGAGAGAGAATTTGATTGATATTTTGAACAAAGCTTCAGGATCGACCTATGTCCGACTCCGATCTCTCTACGGCATCCCACCTCATTTGGCGTATTTTTATCGCACTAATTTGTCACCAACCAAAATAAGGAGGAACATCTGGGAAAACCGCGTGCCGTCTGCCCGCGAATGGAATCGAACCTGGACCAATGGATTCGTAGTCAACGACAATAATAACTACACCAAGGTGCATATTATATACACACACACCTCGTTGATGTTCCGTATGTTGATCTCTCTTCACACGAAGGTCAAGCTGGTGGCTCCGCCTCTAGGTCTGGCTTGATAAAGGAGCGAGTTGCTTTCTTGCGCTCTCCACCGCACAGAGCCAGGTACACCCGGCTCATCTGGTACCGTCCTGAGTCAGGCATCTAGTCTTCTCTTGAAGACTTCAACTTTGACCCCTCTAACGTTTCCGAGGTCTTTTGGAAGCTGGTTAAAAAGTCTTGGCCCCCTGACAACCAAGCTATTTTCCTTCAGTGTTGAAGAGGTCCCTTGTCGGGCCTTTAATTTGGGAACACTACACACTGCCTTTCCTATTTACCAGCGTTGTTTGAATGGTAATTGGGTTTAGTTTTAGGTTTGGTACCAGTTTTTCGATAATTTTCCATATGTAAATTATGGTATACCTCTCTTCTTTCCAGGGAGTGAAGATTTAGTTTACGTAGTCTTTCCCAGTAGTTGAGTTCTTTGCAGCCATCAATCTTGGCTGTGAAATGTCTCTGCATTTCTTCTAGTTTATTAATTTCTTCCTTTTTATATGGGGAAGTCAAAACTGAGCAGTATTCAAGTTTTGGTATGATCAGTGTTCTCAGCAGGGATATCATTACTGTCTTGTCCCTCCTTTTGAAAGTTCTTAGTACCTGTCCCGCGACTCTTTTTGCTTTGTTTATTGTTATCTTATTTTTTCTCTCGAATTTGGCATCATCGATCATTATTACCCCCAAGTCGACCGCTTTCGTGCTTCTCTGAATTTCCTGTCTATCTGGATCATAATATGCAGTCTGTTTAAATTCCTCATTTCTACCATATCTCAAGAGCTGAAATTTCTCGGTGTTAAATGTCATATTGTTGTCTTCTGACCATGTGTATATTTTGTTCGTGTCCTTTTGCAAGGGCTCCACTTTATTTGCATCGCTGATTTTTCTGTTGATCTTTGTATCGTCCGCAAAGGATGTTACTATACTGTTGCTGTTTACGCCACTGTCTATGTCTGTTAGCATGATAATGAACAGGAGTGGGGCCAGTATTGTATCTTGTGGTACTGAGCTGTGTACTTCTGATTCTGATGATGATACACCTTGAATTTTGACGACCTGTAGACGTTCTCTGAAGAAGTTGTAGATACATTTTCCCACTTTGCCTGTTATTCCCATATGTTTCATTTTATGTGCATTTGTCGAAAGCTTTAGCAAAATCCGTGTATATGACATCATAGTTTTCATTGCCTTCAAGTGCATCAAGGAACTGTCATTGTATTAATAATATTTGTCATATGGACTATAGTCTGCCAATAAACCTTTTCATTTTCATATATATATATATATAAGTTCAGTAACCTTTGGTTAGCTTCCGCCCAAATTGTTCATTCTGACGAAGGTCAAGCTTTTCACTCCACCTTAGACCTACAGTTTAACGTGGAATCCGAACCACGCCGCATCAGCAGCCCAGCGTCTTAACCACAAGCCACCTAGGGTACCCATTTATCTACCAATCACTTTCTTTATTGTGTGGAAGGATGAAGAGCTGGGTTTTGCTGCGCGCCGGCTGCCGTCGGGTCTCGAACCCGGGGCCGATGGATTCGTAGTCAGCAACGCTAACCACTACACCACCGAGGCGCATACATACACACACATATATATATATATATATATATATATATATATATATATAATATATACATACATAATACATACATATATACATACATACATACATACATATATATATAATATATAATATATATATATATATATATATATATATATATATATATATATATAATCATTAGCAAGCGTTGATTAAAGACAAAAGCCATTTTAACAAGCGTTGATTAAAGACAAAAGCCATTTTAACATGATATTGTCAATTTTATACATTCCCGTCATGTTATTGAAATTATTTTTGAAATGGATGAATATAGATTCTAGAATATTCCTTTCAATTATATCTGTTTTTTACCGAGCGCTTTAAAACTACTGTATCCCACCTGATCCTATGATTACATCTACGCATTAGAATTATTTGCCGTTCTACACGCATATTTATGCTGTTTTATCCTGATATCGAAAGTTTTGCCCGTTTGACCTATAGGACTCCTACAGTATATACTCAGTTACATTGTGTACATACGATCGAATACATACAGCCAACGGCATCATCCGTTAACGATGAACTTCAACGATTTATTGAAAATTTCTAAAAATAAAATTTCACAACGAACGAAAAACTATTCAAGTGAGGACAAGTCAAAACAAATCAAAACAAGTGAAGACGAAACCATTCCGAATTTATTATCTTCGTTCGAAATGTACGTTCAGTTATAATGGGTGATTTAAAAGTGATTTAATCCTTTATCGCAATGTTACTTTACTGATTTTGTTTTGGCTAACGCCAGACGAGTTTATTCAATGTCGGAAAGACCTCTGTGCAGTAAAGGGTTAAGAGACGTTTGCCTAATCCTTTAGTGCACAGAGGTCTTTCCGAGACTGAATAAAATCGTCTGGCGTTAGCCAGAACAAAATTGGTAAAGTAACTGCCCGATAAAGGGTTAAAAGTGATTTAAAATGGTTTGGTCAAGGAGGTTTGCTTGTCTAGTGTGGTTGTTTAACCTCTTTCGCGACATCTAAGGTCATATGACGGAGAGGACCTACAACTTTACGTGAAATTCGAACCACGAGTTGCTACATCATCTAGACTCGGTGTCGCGTAACTTCGTTGATTGATAGAAAGTGGTGTTACGATTTTGGACACGACGTAGCCCAACCAAAAAGGTCATGACACATGAATATCGCCTACAACTCAACGTGGAATCCGAATAGCCACCGATCGCTACATCATCTGAACGCGAACAGTCGTCACCCCTGCAACTACTGAACACACCCAACGTTGCTTACCCTTGCTGCTGATCTCACGGGATGAGGTGTAACGATGTGGCTATACGACCTAAACGTTTCGATCCCATATCGTTACACGACAAAAGCTGAAATCTATTTCGAAAAGAGCAACTTCTGAGGTACTGACGACGCAAAGGAGATTTATTAAGGCTGGCCGCACACAGGATCGTCTTGCGACTGACGACTCAAAACGTGTGTCAATTTACCTTGACAGAATGGGAGCCCCGCACACTGCACGACCGCATCGCGGTCGCTGCAGTGTGCGGGGCTCCCATTCTGTCAAGGTAAATTCACACGCGACTTGAATCGTCAGTCGTAAGACGATCCTGTATGCGGCCAGCCTAAGTGACTGACCCATTATGAAATGGGCATGAAATAAGTTATAGCGGGTATCATTGTAAAAGGAGTATGAAGCACCTATTCACTGACCTGTCTTTGTGCGATGTCACCTTTTGGTGGCGAGTCTTCTGCCTCAGAGTGACCCTCTCTTTCGATGCTTTCATCTCCTCCTGACAAAGGCCTGACAAGAACCTCATATTCTCCTCGAAATTGGCCTTAATTTCATCGATGTCAGAATCTTCGTCATCGTCATCGTCTTGGTCGTCCTTGTTCACGCCATTCGTATCTTCCGTTCTTTTCACGACAACGGAGGACGATGACCCGCCCTCTTTATCGTCGTGCTTTTTCTGCGTCTTCTCCCGAATATTCAAGATGACCTCTTCTTTGGTGATTATTTTGCCTTCTCTATTCGCCTCTTCGTCTTCCTCCGTCTCTCTGCTTTTCTCTCTCTCCCGGCTTTTGTCTCTCTCTCTACTCTTGTCTCTTATGGGCTCGATCTGTCTCAACGCCTCCGCGAGATTGTCTTTCGCTTTCATGGGAAGCGCTTGTTTCACGGCCTCCTGAAGGGCTTGCTGGTTCACTGCTGACCGCCTAGAAACGTATTCGCCGTCAGAGGGACCGAGGAAAGGTAGAGGGTCCGCCGAAAGATTCCACCAAAGTGTGATTAACAGTTTGGATAACGGTCTCTGAAGGGAAGAAACAAAGTCAGATCTTTAGCAGTTATTTCTGTTAGAGAAGAATATATTCGGGGATGCGTTTATCGAACATGCCCTCTTTCACGTAAAGCATACCGATGAACCCCAGCTTGCTTAAACTATCATAAAACCCCTATTCCATACAATTATTTGGGCATCAAAGCTTCTACCTGGGGACAAGCGGATCGAAGGGACTTTATTTTTTGTCTTTTCGTTAAGGAAGTGCCGACTGAACGAGTCGTTCAGGTACCGAGACGCATAAAACTTTACTGTATGTATTTAGATATTTAAAGTGGACGACGTACCTTTGGATAGCTACTTTTATTCTAAGCTAAGACACTGTGATAGACAATCTTTTTTCTATCCCATCCTAACCTAATCATCTTCGGTGAAACTTAAAAAAAAAAGAGAGAGAGACTGGACCTAACTTATCCTTGAAAATTTTTTCACTTACTCGCTTCTCACAAACAATTCTATGATGTTTCACTTCACACTCTTTACACTCTTTACACTTAACATTCAACTTTGTAATTCTTTAATTCACAATCATACACTCTTAACCGAGCATTCCCTCGCTTTATGGCTGGCGTATAAGAGTACAGTGGCGTAAATTACAATAACTATTCTTTTAACAGATAATTAAATCTCTGTAGTTTGATAATTTGATAATGACAGGCCTAGTTTAGGTTGCCATTGCGACACGTTCACAAAGAACCTTAAAGCAAATTTTTTAATCCTTCGTTGTATGGGGTCCAATTTTTGCCCATTGTATTCTCGCTGAAGTTAGTTGATTCTATTTAAAGTTAAGAGGGGCAACAACTCTATGCAAGACGGGGTTTACCCAACTAAATCTGAATTCATGATATCACTTCCCAAATTTCTATAAAAGTAGGACGTTCGGTAGCTCAGTGGTTCCTGTGGCGGACTCAGCGGTGAGGCTCTCGTTGGCTCACGCTTACCCTGTTAATGCTCGAGCTAAAGGTGACTTTTGGGGCACACTCATCCCGATATCGTGGGGAAATGAGCGAATAATATGGGCTCAAAGATCATACATTCCCTCGTGAAAGGAAAGAACATCTATTTCATTGCTATTCAATAACCTCTTCATGGAATGCTTACCTGAAGACGAATCTGACGATATTTCTGGTTCCAAACTTTGGGATTCCGGTTTTAGAATGGACTTTATTTCTTTGGAATCCTCCATACTCGAGTCTTTTTTGAGGACGCTCTTCAGGGACCTCGGATCGTGTTCGGGAGATCCCTTTACGGAGGCCATCGGACTTTCAGACTTCAAAATGCCTCTAGGGTGTTCCCCTTCAGATAAAGAGGACTTTCGCGACTCTGATTTCAGAATGGACTTGGGGCTGTCTTTGGTCCTCTCCCGAGCACCCTCCGTCTTCAGGATACCTTCAGGAATAAGTAGATGTAAATGTTACTTCGTCAAAGGAAACGGTATGTAGCAACGCGCGCGCGCGCGCACACACACACCTGTACATACAATGCAATGATTTATATACATATTATCTTCGACCCATTATCCATCTCTTAATAGTGTATACTTGACGCTAATAATAATAGTATAAAAATATTGGTAATGATAGTATAAAGTGAAAGTGGGGGGTTAGCATCAGGGTTGTGGAGTCGGAGTCGGAGTCGTGGAGTCGCACGTTTCAGGGCGGAGTCGGAGTCGGAGTCGGTAAAAAACTTCCGACTCCGACTCCAATTTCTGTGTCCTGTGTCACCCTTAATTTCTAAATCCTAAATACTAACATTTAGGTTATTTAGTTTTTTTGGTCAATAAACCTTATTCATTGATAGCCCAGCCCCTAGATTAAGTTTTTTTAATATTTTTTTTTTACATTTTCAGAATATACAATTAATATTTATTTAAATATAAAATATAAAATATAAAATTTCACACTTAGTGTGGTGGTGATGAAATGTCTTATTATTATGATAATTATAAAGTGAAACACTAGAGGAGTCGGAGTCGAATTTTTGACAATGTGTGGAGTCGGAGTCGGAGTCGGAAAATTTTGGACCGACTCCACAACCCTGGTTAGCATCCCACACGCGGGAGTGGGGGGATGTTCGCTGTGAGGTTACATAACCAAACTACTAAGGTAGCATCGGTAGGTCGGAACTGATTCCCAATTCTACATGCGACATAACGTCATATATTTCAACAACCGAGGAAAAACACAATGCTTTCGCGTCCAGAGGTGTTCTACGTGTTAACCCCCCTGCACTCGAGGTAATGGCAGCATTTAAAGTACAGGAAATATAGGAACACTTGACAAAGGTCATTATGTAACGGAGGGAACCTACAGCTTGACGTGGTATCTCAACCACCGAAGGAGGGTCACTAAATATGAACGCAAAAAACAGTGGTCACCCATCCAAATACTAAACGGATACAACGCTGCTTTACCTCGCTGATCAAACGGGAAGCAGTGTCGTGATTCGTTGTGATTCGGCCACGACGTAGCACAAATAATGAATGGAAGATTATGAATGGTGAAGCAAGCACACACACACACACACACACACACACACCTTTAACCGTCTCTCCTTGTCCGTAAGTCTCTTCGTAACAGAGTTCTTGGGCGCTCAACCTCCTGCCAATATTGGAAAGTGGCTCCGTCGAGTGCTTCCTATGAACCACCGCTTCCGATGATACACTGTTCGACGACGGTTTACCTGCGACAATTTAAAAAAAATCCAAACTCGATTAACGCAAAAAAAAAAGTCGTCAAAAAACAAAGGCGTAAAAGCCGAATTCTAACATTAATGACGCGTATTGATGGCCGTATATATATATATATATTTTTTTTTGTTTCAAAGTATGACCGCTCATGGCCACCAAAAGAAAGGTGGCTAGCAGAGCGAACACAGGACGAAGATTATGGAACAGCTAATGGAAATGAACAATAGACGGGGGAGGAGGAGGGGGGGGGGGGGAAGCAGAAAGATCATAGCGGAGTCACAGCCGGTAAAGAAGTTGGGAGCGAAAGAGGAAGGAGAACAACCCGGTTATCGAAAAGTAGGGACCTTCAGATAGAATAGCGCCAAGCCTATCACAAGGCCCGACGCTCTCCAAAAAGGGAAAATACTCTGCCCGCAGCGCAGAGTAAAGCGGACACTCCACCAGGAGGTGGGTAACTAACTAAGTAAAACGTTACAATTGGGACATCGGGGCACCCGATCCCCGGCCATCAAAGAGCCATGGGTCAGGTGGGTGTGGCCAATACGGAGGCGGGCCAGAGCCACCACCTTATGGCGCGACCGATGGAAGGAAGAGGCCCAACATCCCAATTTGGGTTTAATCTTGCAAAGTTTGTTATCTGTAGCGCCATCCCAGCGACTCTGCCACCGGGAGCGCAAAAACCTACGGAAGCCAGGGATATAATCGGAAAAGGGGAGGGACACGGATGAAACCTCTAGTCGGCACGCGGAACGGGCAGCTCGATCGACAGCCTCATTTCCAGCCACGTTAACATGTGCTGGGACCCAGCAAAATACCACCACCTTGCCACCAAAAGCGACAAGGGTATGGCACAGTAGCTGGATTCGTCGGACCAGTGGGTGGACAGGGTCAAAACACTCCAGGAATCCGAATAGATGACAAACGACCCATCCGGATGCTCCCGCACCACCTCCAGAGCGCTCAGAATGGCATAGAGCTCCGCCGTGAAAACGGAAGCCTCATCAGGGAGACGGGTACATCGGGGAGCAAGGGCAGACGACTGGGGAACAGCCGCGGCCCCAACGCCCCCCGACGACCTCGAGCCATACGTGAAGACCGCAACACATGCAGAGTGACACGCCGCATGCTGAAGGAACAGAAACCGAAGCAAGGCAGAGTCAGAATCGGCCCTGCGAACGGGGCGCAACGCCCTACAGCACGACGCAACAAGGGTGCTCTCCCAAGGTGCAACACCCTTGAAAGAGACCGGTATAACGGATGGAGGAGGAGTGCCCATACCACCGAGGAGGGAGGTCACCGTGTCGGTGAAATACCAACCCCCATCCCGGCAGAACGCCATCTCCACCACCTGGAACAGAGGAGAGTTGGGAAGACGGAGGATCCGGAGATAGTGCTTAGCAATGAGGAACGACCTCCGATCCTCCAAGGGAGGGATGTCGCACTCAACCTGCAGACTATCAACCGGAGAGGAGCGGAAGGCGCCAGATGACATGCGCAGTCCTCTAGAGAGGACCGGATCCAGTATCCGAAGGGCCGTACGGGAGGTGGAGCCATACACTACACTCCCATAATCTAATTTTGACTGTACCAGGGACACGTACAAACGGAGGAGTGTCCGCCTATCCGCGCCCTATGTAGTATGCGACAGATGTCCCAGCAAATCCAGGGTACGTCTTGTAGACTCGCGCAGCCGGCGAAGGTGGGGAACCCAGCTCAAACGGCTGTCGAAAACCATACCCAGGAAACGCACTGACTGAACGAGGGCCAGAGGCTGACCCCCTGAGTGTAAGATTAAAGGTCGGGACGGCGCCGGATCCCTGTCTCCTCGACGGAAGGAAGGCCACACACGAAGTCTTCGGGGAAGACAGCGTAAGGCCCACCGACGACGCCCAGCGTTCAACCCGATTGACCGCGAGTTGGACTTGCCTCTCCACGAGGGGGGGGACTCGTCCCCGCGGCATAGACAGCCAGATCGTCGGAGTAGATGGAACATCGCACCGAGGGCGGAAGGGCTCCCGGTAGCGCAGACATGACCAGATTGAAGCAGGAGACGCTCAAGACACACCCCTGGGGCACCCCCTCCTCCTGAACATACAGGTCAGATAGGGGCGCCCCATTACGGACGCGGAAAGTGCGACGGCAGAGGAAGTTACGAAGAAATGTGGGCAAAAAGCGCACAAAACCAAGAGACTTCAAACGGTCCATGACAACTCCCCGACGGGTCGTGTCATAGGCCTTTTGGACGTCGAAAAAGACTGCGAGAACAAGATTCCGGCGGGAAAAGGCCTCCCGTACATCATGACCAAGGAGGAGAAGGGGGTCCAGGTCCAGAGTACCCCGAAATCGACGAAAGCCATACTGGGTCGGGGGATATAACCCAAGCGACTCCAATGTAAAGGAAAGTCGGACGGCCACCATCTTTTCAAGGAGCTTGCATAAGCAGCTCGTCAAGGCAATAGGCCGATAGCCGCCACCTCCGCCGGATCCTTCCCGGCTTAGGTATCGGGACCACAATCGCCTCCCTCCAACGGGAAGGGAACGACCCCTCAACCCACACCCGGTTGAAAAGATCCAGCAAGAAGTGTAGGGCCATCGGGTGCAGATTCCAAATAAAGTCATACGGAATGTCATCAGGGCCAGGGGCGGAAGAACGACGGGTTGCCAAGGCAGCCCGAAGTTCCCGCATCGTAAAGAGACGGTTATAGGGCTCGTTCCCAGGCGGCGGGAACGTAACATCCGACAAAGGACGATCCGCAGCTGAAGGCGAAAGGGAAACCGCAGCAAAAGCCCCAGCCAGCCGATCGGCCACAGCAGCAGGATCCGAAAGCAAGCCGTCCCCGTCCCGAAGGACAGGGCGACTAGCAGGGACCGGCTTCCCCTCAATACTACGTACCTTCCGCCACACAGCAGCAGAAGGGGTAGACGAGGAAATGCCGGACACAAAAGCACGCCAAGAGGCCCGACGGGCCAACTTGAGAGTCCGGTGGGCGAAAGCCTTCGCCCGCCGCATCTCAATCAAGTGGTCCGCGCGCCGGGTGCGGTGGAAGCGGCGCGTCGCCCTCTTCCTCTCGCACACCGCCCGGTGACATGCTGGAGTCCACCACGGGACGCTACGCGTCCGCGGGTTACTGGAAGATCGAGGAATACAGTCCTCCGCGACGCCCATCAACACCGCTCGAAGAACTCCAATCTCTCATCCACAGAGCCAAAGCTCAACACCGAAAGGGCAATGACGGAACGAGCTCTGAAGGATGGCCAGTCAGCCCGCGCAAGGCACCACCTCGGTCGAGACGAGACACCCGGCTGCGGTCCGACCGGCTCAAGACAGACTGGGTAATGATCACTGCCATAAGAGTCCTCCAACACCTTCCACGAAAAATCGAGTAAGGCATCGAGGGACACCAAGGAGAGATCAATACAGGTAGATGAACCCGTGGGTTCGTGGAAGTAGGTAGGTTCACCGGAATTGAGGCACGCAAAGGAAAGTTCCTCCATTAAGGAGAGCAACATACCAGCAACATTAGTCGACCGGACATCTCCCCAAGCCGGGTCGCGACTGTTAAAGTCCCCGAGGAGGAGAAACGGTCGAGGCAGTTGCAACACCAACTCGCGAACCGCGTCGCGAGAAGGAGGGTCATGAGGAGGAATATAAATCGAGCAGGCAGTGTACTGGCGATCTAAAAAGAGCCGCACAGCCACAGCCTGCAAGGAAGTGCTTAGAGGCACACCTCGCGATGGTAACGAATGATGCACAT
The DNA here is from genome assembly GCA_023014485.1 of Bathynomus jamesi. NCBI lineage: Eukaryota > Metazoa > Arthropoda > Malacostraca > Isopoda > Cirolanidae > Bathynomus > Bathynomus jamesi. The sequence continues at coordinate 27,128 of JAJOZX010006109.1, forward strand.
AAATCGCCGCACCCCGCCGGCGTGTGCGCTCATCCGGGGTGCAAGGGAAACCAACATAGCCAGAGAGACGAGGGAGTCCCCGCGCAGCCAGGATAGTCTCCTGGAGACAAACACAGGAAGGACGCTCGCTCTCCAGCAGGGAGGCAAGGTTCTCCCAGTTAGCTAAAAGCCCCCTACAGTTCTAATGCAAAATGGAACTGTAAGGGGAAGTGGCATTATAAGAGGCAGAGAAAACAGAGAAATAGCCACGGACCAAGCTGAGCAGCAAACTCAACGGTCCGTAACCAGGGACGGAATCGGCTTCCCCGACTCACCCCGAACGGGGAGGGGTAGGGGCCACGGACCCCGCAGCTGCTTCACCCGTAGTAGAACGAGAGGTGGAGAGTGGAACAGGGAGTTCAGAGGGGGGCTCCCCTGGGGGGGGGGGGGGGAGCGACGAGACGGGCCCAGTCGAAACCTCCGACTCCCCAAAGAGGGGGGCTGGGGAGAACCAGATGTTCGAGGGCTCGTCAAACCAGACAAGCACTGACAGGGGGGGGAGGAAAGGTCCACCACAGGTGGAGAGGTAGATCCAGGAGAGAGACCCGACGACTCTCAGCAGGAGCCGAAGGGGGAGAGACTCCATGAAGAAGGGCCAGGCTCCTCTCGACCGGGTCCACCATGGGAACAGAGTCAGTAATCGAGGGTGTCATGGGCGGTGTACTTCAACCGAAACCCGGACACTGGTCGGGGCACCGGGAGGTGACGCCTCACCAGCCCTCCGTATAGGGGGGGGGTGTCCCGAGCGGATCAGGAGCGGCGCGTCGCTTCCCCTCCGGTGAAGAAGGGGAAGCAGGGCGAGCAGCGGTCAGGATCGGGTCTGGAGGACTCCGACTCCGACCACGGCGACGCTTCCTCCTCCCCTTCGGGGCATCACCTTCCCCACCCGAGAGACGAGTAGGCAAGGATCCATACCCCAAGGCCGGAGAGGGAGAAGGGGCACTTGTAAGCAGGGAATCAGATGGGATGTCTGAAAGTGAGGCAGAGGAACAAGAAGGTCCCGCGGCGCCAGGAGGACCACCAACCCCCGGAACTTCCAGGGGGGGCACCACTCCGGTAGACGCCGGGGTAGCACGGGAGGGGCCCGAGGACCCGCCAGGGCCAAGAGCCGCAGCTTCCGGTCACGGACACTATCGCGCGACTCCCGCGCACTAAGGAATTCGGTAGTCCTTAAGGACCCCACCTCGAATTCAAACTTGAAAACGGGGCAGTCCCGAGAGGAGGAAGGGTGGGCCCCCGAGCAGTTCGAGCACCGCGGGGGCTTCGTGCACGGGGTAGGGTGCGCAGGCCCACCGCAGCGGACACACAGCTTACCCTCACTGCGGCACGCAGAGCTAACATGGCCGAACCGGTTGCAGCCAAAGCAGCGAACCGGGTCAGGCACATATGGTCGCACCGAAAACTCACACGACCGGCGATCACCTACGCCCCAGAACACCTGGGCCGGAGGCACAAGGGAGTCAAAGGTCAGGAGCAGACGAGCGGACGGGGTAAGAGCACCATCCCGGCGCGACGAAAAGCGGAAGACCTTCGTTACCCCCTGGGGTGCAAGATCCTCCTGCAACTCGCCAACCGGGATTGACAGCAAACGGGAAGTGAGAATGGTGCCCTGACAGCTATTCAATTGCGGATGGGGTCACAGAAACTCTGCAACCCAAAACATCCTGCAACTGTAGAAGGGACTCAGTCACCCCCGAAGAACGGGACTTCACAAGAAGAGACCCATCCTTCAGAGGGCGGATATCATAACGACAGGGAACCCCCACCGTCTTAAGGCGCTGAAACACCCGTTCCGAGTTGCCCGGAAGGGAGCCAGCGGAAGGGCGGAGAACAAAGAACCTGTCTACCGGACAGAAATTGAGAGCAGGGACAGGTCCATGTGTAACGGTAACCGAGAGTGGGCGAGAGAACGAGGGCCGCGAAGACCCCGCCCTACGGCCACCACGAGTCCGGCCACGAGAGCCAGACGCCGCAGAGGACGAGACGGGGCCATACGGCTTGAAGGTCAATCCAGCGGAGGCAGAGGCCGCTGAACGACCAGTAGTAGTAATCTTATCCAAATCCAAGGGCGGGCCAGAGTCAACAGGAGGGATTGAAGTTTTGAAATTGAACCCATAAGCAATAGCTTTACAAAAAAGACAGCCTCGGACCCAAGGCAATGCACCATCCGCCGCTGCATCCTTCAAGGCGCAGGCCCAACGTCCCGGGTAGCCCGCCCCCCAACCTGACTGTCGTTTTAAAAACAGCAGATTGGCACTACGGAGATTTGTCCGTTAAGGGGCAAGCAAAGACCCAATCCAGACGCAGCAGCGGTCCGGGCGCCCGTACCGTCCCCAGAGCACGGCTCAGCCACGGAGCGATGCCCCTCGGCGGGTGCACCCGATGACCTCAAGACTGCAAAATACAAACAGAGGGGGGAGGGGGATACTACAATTGACAGAGGCACAAGACCGAGTCAAGACAAAAGAAATTCCGGGAGAGACGGAAAAAAAGGGGGGAGAAAAAAAAAAAAAAAAAAAAAAACGCAACTAGGTAACTTCGCCCACACCCCGCGAGGAAACCCCAACAACCCACGAGGTGTACGAGCACCCTCGGCCCGGCAAGCCGGAGTACCTAATGGAGGGGGTATATATATATATATATATACACACCCTGGTCAACCCTGGTTTTGTTTCCGCCCGAATCGTTCATTCTGACGAATGTCAGGCTTGTTGCTCCACCTTTGACCAACTGCTTAACGTGGGGTTCCAAACCACGACCCACCACGGATGGCCAGAAATTACAAAGTCCTCACCGGAACTCGAGCTCATGATTTCGCTATCAGCAGCAGCCTAGCGTCTTAACCAATAGGCTACCCAGTGTACCCATTTATCTACCAACCGATTTTTTTTTACTGTATGGAAGGAGGACTGCTGCGTGCCAACTGCTGTCACCAGGTATCGAACCCGGGGCCGGTGGATTCGTCGTCAGCGATGCTAACCACTACACCTCCATATATACATACACACACTCGCGTGTGTGTGTATATATATATATATATATATATATATATATATATATATATATTTAACTGCAATGACCGCGCAGTATATTAACGTATAGAAACGACGTAAGTATAGAGGAGTGTTCTGCACACGAGGAAGAGAAATAACAAACAAATGAAAAATAAGGCACCCGCCCGGAAATCGAACCCAGGATCTTCCGATTGCCGGTCAGACGTGCTAACCACTACACTACGGAGCCACGATAGTCAGAAGTTGTAATTCTCCTACATAGGGCAGAAACCAATGCCTTGAGAGGGCACCCTCGCAAATCGTGAATATGTACATTTAACTGCAATGACCGCGCAGTATATTAACGTATAGAAACGACGTAAGTATAGAGGAGTGTTCTGCACACGAGGAAGAGAAATAACAAACAAATGAAAAATAAGGCACCCGCCCGGGAATCGAACCCAGGATCTTCCGATTGCCGGTCAGACGTGCTAACCACTACACTACGGAGCCACGATAGTCAGAAGTTGTAATTCTCCTACATAGGGCAGAAACCAATGCCTTGAGAGGGCACCCTCGCAAATCGTGAATATGTACATTTAACTGCAATGACCGCGCAGTATATTAACGTATAGAAACGACGTAAGTATAGAGGTGTGTTCTGCACACGAGGAAGAGAAATAACAAACAAATGAAAAATAAGGCACCCGCCCGGGAATCGAACCCAGGATCTTCCGATTGCCGGTCAGACGTGCTAACCACTACACTACGGAGCCACGATAGTCAGAAGTTGTAATTCTCCTACATAGGGCAGAAACCAATGCCTTGAGAGGGCACCCTCGCAAATCGTGAATATGTACATTTAACTGCAATGACCGCGCAGTATATTAACGTATAGAAACGACGTAAGTATAGAGGTGTGTTCTGCACACGAGGAAGAGAAATAACAAACAAATGAAAAATAAGGCACCCGCCCGGGAATCGAACCCAGGATCTTCCGATTGCCGGTCAGACGTGCTAACCACTACACTAATATATATATATATACACACACGTGTGTATATATATTATATATATATATATTATAATATATATATATATATATATATTGCAACACTTATTCTTTAAAAAAACAAACAAAATACTGCATATAAATATTACTACTATTATTATTATTAACATGCCGAACTTTAAAAAGAAACATTCCATGCGCATATATACAGGGTGTAACAGAAATTCGCGCGCCATAAGGATAAATAATACTTAATTTTCAGATATGGCTGAGCAGTCAGCGAAAGACGAACGTGTTCAGTAAAACCATTTGGATAATTCAGTAAAGTGCAAACTTGAATCTATGTTGCTTTCATCAATTCCAACCAGTATCTCAAAATGAAATATTCATTAACCCTATCGTGAGCGAATCGTTACAATATATATATATATATATATATATATATATATTATACTTGTATGGTATGAACATGAACTTGATATGGGGGGCATAATGCCCTCAATCCAACACGAGGGTCACAGGTAACGTGATAAAGAAAACATACCACTGAACATGACCGGAACATGCTAACATCGGACACGTTTCTGTACTGAGAGAGGCGGTCTCATCAACATTTTAGGTTCAATGTAACATTAAAATTGTCGCACATATTTTTCTAGAATAAAATTCCCGTTAATTCCATTCTTATATATATATATGCAGAGTGGCCCAAAATTTAATGCACTCCTTTACACAAAAAGTTCGTTTCCAAATCCGTCTGAAGAGAGCACAAGACTATCTTCAAACCGGATATAAAGGATCAAAACGGAAATTAGTCCAGTGCCACGGCTTAAAAGACAATTAAGGCGCCGGTAACTTGTACTCGTACAATCGCATGAAAAACAACACTATAATCCGAGGTAGCCCTACCTTCTTAATTATCTAACACTAGCTTGAAGGATTATCCCCTCCCCGCATAAACATAATTCTTCCTTTAACGTCATGATTCTCGGATTAACGGCTCTGAAAAGGTTGAAACTGAGGAATGAACTTGTGACGTTAAGCAGAAGGCGTTACATCATTTTCATCGTGTTATGACGTGTTCAATTAAGCGATACAATTTTTCCACCAATCAGCACCCAGAATTTAAAATTAGGATACATCACCCATTAGTTGGTGAAATTGTACGTGGTTGGGTAAAACATTTGGTTGGCAAAAAAACCAACATCATCATCAGTATTTACTTATATACAAATCGTTTGTACAGTACAATCGCCAACCAAATGTCATCCCAATACCAACCACCTGTGCCCCAAAACCGAAGCTAAGTCCCTGTAAACAAAGTGTTATCGAACCTGTCCCTCGAGTTTCCTGGGCGTTGAGGGCTGCAGCACTCGCCACCTCAGCCATGGTGACGGGCTGAGTTCTGAACCTAGCCCTTTTGCGCTTCAAATTAGGGTCCAAAGGAATGGGCGGTTTGGACTGCAGCTCCTGCAAGCGTTTAGACCACATCGCAACTCGCGCACCGACGCTACACACTGGAGCTCCTACCTCTGTACCTTCGGGGGAGGGTTTAGTAAAGGAAACCACAAATAACAGACAAGTACAGCATGACGTCACAAAAATGTTGTTATTTCCACTGAGCCGGAACTACACCATTTATACACACACAAAACACGCAAGTTCGATCAATGCCTGAGGGTGTAACACTGATTACACTCAAAATGTAATCAGTATTACACCCAATCAATGTTAATGAGCTAGAAGAAAGTAGTCTCAGAAAAAGTTCGCCTAGAAACAGATTTTTTGAAAAGCATAAAAGAATTACAAATAAGTAATGACCATTTTATTTTTTAGATTTTAGTACCATCACCAAAAAGGATAATGTGGATAAGAAAGAATAAAGTATACAATTTTTCTATTTTATTATTAATTAATATATATATACAGGGTGTCCGAGAATTATCTGTACAATTTTTGGCTGTTATTAAAAGTCAACCATGAAGTGTAGAAATTCCATTGTTGTCCCATTTTACAGAGAATCTCATTAAGTTTTTTCTGATACCACGTTTTGACAAGTTTTTAGAAATGTACGCGGGTGACAGACATTGATGATTTAAAAGCAAGAATCACAGCTGCTATTGAGCGAATTGATGTGGATATGCTGCAGCGTACATGGCAACATTTGGAGTATCGATTGGATGTTTTGCGAATCACTAATGGCGCACATATGGAATGTTTGTAACAACGTTACTTTAATAAAAGAAACTTTTGAAAATACAGATTCTAAATAATCTTGTTTAAGAATTTTACATGTGTTATCAAGAATTTTATTAAAAGATGAAATTGTACAGATAATGTTCGGACACACTGGAATTTCTAAAAACTTGTCAAAACTTGGTATCAGAAAAAACTTAATGAGATTCTCTGTAAAATGGGACAACACTGAAATTTCTACACTTCATGGTTGACTTTTAATAACAGCCAAAAATTGTACAGATAATTCTCGGACACCCTGTGTGTGTATGTATATATGTATATATGTATATATATATATATATATATATATATATATATATATATATAATATGCACTAAAATCACAAAATAACACGTGACCTTATTAATCAGCAAACAACCACAGGGAAAAGGAAACACAAAGTCCGAGCGCTTTCGTGATATATTCACATTATCAAGGAGGAATAGAAAATACCTATTTTCTGTTCCTCCTTGATAATGTGAATATATCACGAAAGCGCTCGGACTTTGTGTTTCCTTTTCCCTGTGGTTGTTTGCTGATATATATATATATATATATATATATATATATATATATATATGAAGAGGATATCTAAAAGAGAATAAAATATCGAAAGAAAAACAATGTTAAGTAAATTTTTATGCTTTTTCGAAACTAGTTTTTCTAGGCTAACTTTTTTCAAACTGGACTTAAAATGAGTATGACATTCTAAAAAAAAAAACCATATCAATTGTGCGTTCTTCACATCGTCAGCCAATATTGGTTGGGAAAAAAAAATGCAAGTTTATTTAATAAACGTATCGAAAATGCTCTCCTAATACATGGGATAGTTGAGGAATGTCCTATTTCTGAGTGTGTAATGGGCCAGACGGCACTTACAGTGCTTCAATTGAACAACACTTTCGATATAGGTTTATTAAATTGAAAACCCATGGTTAGTAAAGGCATCTTAATTTACATAATACAAAGGTGTATGCTAGTAGCGCGCGCGCGCACACGTACGCATCTCCGCATAAGCGAGGTATCGATTTTTTTAAAACTATATATAAAAAAATTAATTAACTGAACCTAATCTAACCTCAGTGCCATCGAACCGAGAAGGGCGTGACAAATATTTCGGACGCAATTGAGGGCTCGAAGGGGTTTTCTGTTAAGTCATTAAATAGTGAGGTACTCGCTAATCTAACCTAGCCAGGACCAACGTATCTTTTTCCCGACAGTAAAAATGTTTAGATTTTCCTATAAAAATACTTTGACGTTCCGAGGTACCAAAAGTGTTACCTCACAAAAAAATTACCCAACTTCACCCGCGAATTATTACACACTCGACCTCACTTATGCCAAGGTACCTACGAGCGCGCCCACACACACTACTAAACTTAGTAAAATATACATAGACTAAGAGTTTTTTCCGATTACAGACCTTTGAGTTGAAAAAACCTTCATTCAGGAAACTTAGCCAATTAAGACCTCTTTCAAAGAGGTGCCAATTAACACTTTCCCGCCGGGAGTTACCAAATGGTATCCGTCTACGCATATTATTGAAATTTTATATTTATTTTAACATTTGCGAGGATATGATATAGCCGTCTGCGAAAGTTGTTTTTAACAAGTATACTAGCTGGCTGGGAAGGGTTAAGCGAATTTAGCCGTTACAGACTTCCTCCTCATAAACGTCATCCCAAAGAAGACCTATCGTAAGGCGAACTACTACTTCCAAATGACTTATCAGAGTATGAGAACAGAGGTTCTTCAGTCTACTGAATGATCTCTAATTCCAAAAGCTGAAGTTACTGTCGCCATTTTACACTGACAAAGACTCGAGATCAAATTTACTCGGTAACATATTTTTCAAACTATTTATCGACATGGGCTTTACAGAATTTTCAAATAATGACTGAAGTTAAAGGGAGGGGGGAGAAAGAAAACCGTTTCTTAGTCTATATAAACTTTACGATTAACTGTTAGGTTAGGAACGGGTATCTTATTAGTAAAAATGAAAACGGGTATAGCCATTTATGTCTATAGACCTCCTTGTCATTTCCAGACACTGATGCAGCTTCACTTTGGAACCGTTCTGAATGAGGTACATTCCGAATTAACGATTTTTATCGAAATAAAACTTGAAATTCAAGGAAAAACTGAATTCTGCATGACGTCAGAGTGAAAAAGGTCTATAACTGACATTCTTCGATTAGTCTCAAACGAAACAGCGTATTCTGCATTTTGTTTTCTTAAATTTCTAAAACAAGTGAATATCGTTCTTGACTGTTTATCTTCACAACCAACAACCAACCTTTTAGTTCAACTGCACAACAACTAACAACTTGCAGTTATTTCTCCTAACCTGTTTCATCATCATCATCATCATCATCATCATCATCGTCATCATCATCACCACCACCCCTGTTGTGTCCAGTTGGAGAGTTAATGAGCCGGGCTGCTTTCGTAACCTCGCCTTCTGTAATGGGTTGGGTTGCGAACCTTTAAAAATAATTAAAATTAATGATTTTATAATTACAGTATTATTAATTTTGTAAATAATAACTGAGGATATATATATATATATATATATATATATATATTTATTGTGTATATATACATATATGAGTTACGTTCGCTCCTATTCGGTGCTATGTTTTGTATCACTTTGCTTTTACACGGAAAGTAGCTACTAATTTGTTGTAGACGTATTTTGGGGCTCAATTTAGGTTAGGTTAACCAAACGTGATATAAAATATTAAAAAAAAAAAAAAACGGTGTATAAAATCCTGAGGCAACATGTAGTAGTAGTAGTAATAGTAATTTGATTTAGTTTTTTAATTAAAATCCTAACGCGAGGGAAATTCGAAAGAAAAATAATCGTTATATATGGTAAAAGAGTGCATTCTTTAAACTTTTGATGGAACTCCTACCAACCTCAACGCAAGCCGCAAGCGCGAGTGATAAACTTGAAAAAAAAAAAAACGTGTCACATGTAGGGGTTAAGGTTACTTAAAATCTTAAATGACCACCGACGAAAATGTACGAGGAATTTGTACTCTCATAAGTATATATATGTATATATATATACTGTATATGCAGGGTGGGAGAAAAGTCTCTAAGTGTATGCGATACTTTTCAAAGCAACTGTACAAGGGCAGGAATAACCCAAGGCTAGAACAGGAAGGCCCTAGCCTCAGTCAGTGCCATGTCACTAAGGATGGAATACAACAATGAAGAAAAAGTGTATCTTGTATCGTGGGCTATTTCTCGTAAAAATTGCGAAGAAAGTTTGCGTTTATTTCAACAAAAATATAATAGACCACTCTTCGATACTGGAAGCTCAAACTTTTGGAAACAGGAAGCATGGTAAAAGATCGTCCAAGAAGCGGAAGGCCAGTGACGGCGACACGAGATGACAACGACAAAGAATGTGTCGTGGCCAGTTTTCAAGTTGATCCAACAACTTCAACGAGAAAAGTCGCACAGAAATTGGGTATTTCCAAATTTTCAGTAGCAAAAATATTGAAATTACAGCGGTACCACGATTACAAACCCATTTACTCTGAGCTCATATACGACGATGATTCTGATGGACTACTGCAGTTTGCTGAAACAATGAGACAAAAGTTGAACACTGATCCAGATTTCAAAGCCAATATACTGATAGTTTGGGCGTGCACTGGTTATTTAGGACTCGTTTCCATTGACATTCCGAGAGATACGATGGATGGAAAACGCTATTGCCAGGTATTGAGAGAGAAAGTTTTGCCACAATTTACTAATGGAGTTGGCAGGAATTGGCCTTATCAACATAATGGAGTGCCGCCACATTACTCCGCAGCTGCCTGTGAGATTCTGGATACCAACCTTGAAGGAAGATCCATGCGATTTCTGACTTTGGGCTTATTTGCGTAACAAACTCTACACCCCTGGTTTCGTCTATCCAAATGTGAATGCCCTTGACCGCAGAATAGATGAACAACTGAGAAGGATCCCACTCGATATGTTCAGAAGAACAATGAAGAGTTTCACAGGTAGAATCCATAATGTATCATAGCGGATGAGAGGAGAACTCTTCGAAGATTAAATTACAATTCAACAAAATATTTGTATGATTAAATTTCTTATAAACTTTTTGTTTGATTTGTTTCATCATTTGATGGCGTATAATATTGTTAACTAAATAGTTGTATGTATAAAATCCTTAAAAAGACTTTTCTCCCACCCTGTACATATAGTCAAAAAATCAATGGGCGTCCGGGTAGCTTAGTGATTACGGTGGCGGACTCCGAGCACACGGTGTGGCGTCGGTTCACTCCCGGCCGCTGGCATCGGATGGAGTTGAGTCGGTCGCTTACTCTGTTTCTGTTCTGGCTCAGATGACCCTTGGAGCACACTCACTACCCAAGTCGTGAGGAAACGAATTTCTTGGATGGTACCCTACCTTTTTAAAAAATCGATTAGTTTCAAGCGAGGGTTGTATTCCGATAAATTCAACCAAAGTTCTCACTGATTAGAACACACGTTAAATGAAATGAAAACGAATTAACACGAGCCAGTACATATGTTCTGGCACCTGTGCCAGTTAATTTGCGCAAGTGTTTTTTTTACTTAAATTCTCTCTTAAAACCTTTCGTGATTTTAGATAATTCGCAGCAACATTTATGTTTATATATCTATCCCGGTGGCACTGCACGAGACGGGGGAAAAAAAGAATGAAATTTAGGTCGCTGTAGCTACATCTGACTTTTATATAAACGAAAGGCCGTACCCACTTCCTTCAGGGTACGAGCAAAAATACCCCATAACATAATTATTATAATGATAGTATTAATTTATCAGAAGTATCGCAACTGCGATTACTGTACGTACAAACCCTGTAATAGGAATAATGATATTAACTCATCATAATATTTTTGGCGGTTGCTTAACAGGTCACGTGACAGAAGAGACCTACAGCTTTACACGGGATCCGAGCCGTCTAAAAATCACTACATCATCTATACGCGGAGGACGGTGGTTACCCATCCAAACACTGAACAGACCCAACGTCGCTTTGACTCGCTGACCTCAATATAAGTGACGCGACCACGATGGAGCCCGAGTACCGAAATACGGCTTTCATAAAATTTCAACACTTAACTTCCCACAGTACTCAATCGTATGGGGCATTTTTCATACTCCTTGAAAGGGGAGAGTTTACCCCTCTTGGTACAATAGACTTACCTCATTCCCCTTTCTTTCTTGTTGAGGGACGGAATGGAGGGGGAGAGAGGAGGGGTAATATTCTTCTCTTGTTCCAACTGAAAGAGAGAAATTTCAAGTTTAAAGACACCAAGGATGAAAACCGTTTCATTTACTGCAGTATCTATCCGGGGTGGGTATAATACTAGAATGCCGTTAACATGTGTTCTCCGATCCACACACACACCCACACACACACACACACACGTTGTTACAATTATAGTATCGTAAAAAAGCGTTCAGAATACAAAATAATTCTGGTCCCTAAACTTGCGCTTAATGAAACAACAAAATGAATTGCATAATTTGTCTAAAATAAACAACAAAAAGGTATTTTTAATAATCAAAACTTTGTCTAATGACCATAAGTAAAAAAAAACTTTACAAATATGAAATAATTAGATTGATACCTCTAAATTTATGGTATGTGTTATAAAAGATCTTACCACAAAGATTACGATAACGATTGGTTAGGTTAGGTCGTGATATTTTCGTTAGTTAGCCTTATAAGGCTAACTAAAGAAGGCTGGGGGCCCTGATTTTCAGGTGATCCGATATATTTGTTTTTTGGTAATTTTATGAGCAGAATTTAAATTTTGGCCTTTCTAAAATGTGAAACTTAACCTAGTAAGACATATAAAGTCTAACCTCCCTGAAATAGAAAGCAAATTATACCCACCTATAGTCTAAAATCTAAATGAACGCAGTACAGTCTCTTCCACACAAATGGTACGATATCTTGTTTCGAAAATAAACAACACCCTTTTCATAAGCTATTGGCTAGGGCTCACTTACTTGCAGTAAAAATGGACGAAGAATCTAATTTAATAAAGTTGCATAATAGATTGCAGACACAAGAAGAAGATATGCAGTACGTTTTTTAACGGGAGTAGAACATAAGGATAGTCTCTAGGAGCGCTCCATTTTTCAATATTAAACATACACTCATAAAAAAAACCATAATACCATTTGAAAGCTCACATTTTTCGAGTAGTCAAAAATGTAGTTAATCAAAAGTATCATAGCGAAATAAAAAGTAATTAGATTTAATTAATTGTTTGACGCGTGACGTCATTAACTACATTATAAAGGTTGGCTAAGTTTATAAATCTTCAGTCTGGTTGTAAGATGGTATTTTGGTATTGTTACCCTAACCTAACATGAATATGTTATTACATTATCATTTGTATAATTTAGGTCTCGGGTGTATGGAGGCGGAGCCCCCGTAAAGATCACACGCATCACAATTGATCGGTATATTGTTTTTATATTTAAACCTAGTTACTTTTTATTTGCTATTCATACTTTTGGATTACTACATTTTTAGACTCAGAAAAATGTGGGCTTTCAAATGGTATATGTTTTACGAGTGTATGTTTAATATTGAAAAATGGAGCGCTCCTAGAGATTTACCAAACAGAATACCAAAAGAAAAGGAATGTCGTATTAAACCTAAAATGGTGATCAAAATCGTACGTAATAATTGCGTATGGAAGTGCCAAAAAAGTGGATGTAATAGAACAGTTGCGGTACGCAATGGAACATGGTTCGAAGACGCCCATATTCCATTATCTAAGATTATTATGTTTATTCAATGCTGAGCAAAAGAATACACCAACATAAAATTTTGTGATCATGAACTCGTAATTAAACCGACGCAGTAATAGACTATAATAACTATTTAAAAGAAGTGAATTGCACTATCTTAACCTAACCAAAATAGAAAAGCAATATCCTATTCTGGCGTCCCAAATTATTCAACTAACCAAAAATGAACGAATAGCGTCCCAAATTATTCAGCTAACAAAAAAAACAAAAAAAACAAAAAAAAATGAACGAATAGCGTCCCAAATTATTCAGCTAACCAAAAATGAACGAATAGCGTCCCAAATTACTAAACAGCATTAGCTCTGTTTTGATGAATCATTTTTGTTGATTTCTTGAGAAAACATGGCTGGAATGCCCGGTTTGGTCAACTGAATGCCAAGTTAGGTCAACTGTACAGTGTACACCCTTGACCAGGGGTGGGGAACCTGCGGCCTTTTGGGGTACTAGTTGCGGCCTTCTGCCTACTTGACATTCAGAATTCATACCATACGATAATGGACAGCAACTGATACCCTTTTAGGGCTTTAGGCTATTTCATTAGATCATGGTTTCAGCTTCACTGCTTCTTACACATACAAGCCTTCTTTATGGCTTGAACAATAGGAAATATGGCAACGCTGCCAGTTGAAACTGGCAGTGTTGCCTTACGGCTTACGCCCTTACCTATCAACGACCAACTCGACTGGCTGACTGGATGAGTTACTGACGATTCTCCGATAGTGACACGCACGCTTGTTTCCTTTAAAACTGTAAATCTTTGATCAATTCGTGTACCATTTTTATTTAAAAATCTTCTGGTATCCTAATCATGTCAAAAACTGTGAAAAGAAAATTAAAGGAAGAGAACAGAGTATTCCATGAAGAATGGGAATTGCAGTATTTCATAGTTGCTGAGAAGATAAATGATGTGTTTGCTCTACAACGCCATAATTGCAACAGTGAAGCAACACAATGCATATCAGCATTATGCAACTCATAAGAACCACAAGTATGCTATATTGGAAGGAGAACCCCGAAAGTCTGCACTGACGAAGTTGAAACTTCAAAAGCAGCAACAACAGCAAGTATTTAAAACGATGTCAGGCCTAGGAACTGAAATCACTGAAGCAACTTATAAAGTAGCATATATACTTGGAAAAAGAGGTAAGCCATATAGCGATGTGGAAATCATAAAAGAATGCATTGTTGAAGTTGTAGCCTCTTTAGATTCAGACAAGGTTAACAAATACAAACAACTACCTCTTTCAAGAAGGACCATAACTGATCGGCAACATGAATTAGCCCTCAATATGACTGAACAGCTTCATACAATATGCCAAAGCGAAAATACTTATTATTCGATTGCCTTGGATGAGTTCACTGATATTATTGACTCTGCGTGTCATTTTTTATTCGTGTTATAACTGCAGATTTTCAATACTACGAGGAGTTACTGGCTTTGGGTATCCTTACGGGGAAGACACGTGGAATTGACGTCTTGTCTCTCTTCAAAGAAAAATGCCGTGAAGCGAAACTGAATTTATGTAATTTATTAAGTGTATGCACAGATAGTGCACCTTCCACGAGAGGAAAATGTGCAGGATTTGTTGCGCTACTACAAAAATAACTGCCAAATCCAGATAGCTTGATTTCCTTTCACTGTATTTTCATCAACAGAATCTCTGTGCCAAATCTACTGTTTTAAGTGACACATTAAGTAAAGTTATACGTATTGTGAACTACATTAGAGCAAATGCATCACGACATCGCCAGTTTCGCAATATGTTTATGCTTAATGATGAAACATTCAGTGTGGATCTTCCGTATCATTCTAAAGTGCGCTGGTTGTCACAAGGGCAATTCTTTGAAAAACTTTTGTCTTTGCGAAAACAAATCACAAGATCTTTTGAGGAACTCAATGAACCATGTAAATTGTCAAAAAAGGATTTCTGCAGAAATGCTGCATTTTTTTGTGACGTAATGTCAAGGCAAAATTACCTGAATATTTCTTTGCAAGGTAAAACTAAATCCATATATGAAATGTGGCAAAAAATCCAGGCTTTTCGAAGGAAGCTGCGCTTTTTCAAAACTATCCTTACCCGATCGAAACTTTCAGCTGAACACTTCCCTGAACTGGGAAAGGTAATTGAAGAAGAAGATACAAGCAAATCATTAAGGGAATGCGATGTGAAAGAATACACAGCTGTCCTAGACTCCCTGATTGAAGAATACGATGAAAGATTTGAAGATTTTGAGAAACATGACTTCACACTGAAACTAGCTTTCCAACCACAGCTGGTTGATATCTCCAAAGCACCTGAAGATTTACAGATGGAGTTGATTGAGCTATTAGAAGATAATATCCTTAAGTCTCTATTTGATACTAAGAAGGATCCTGTTGAAATATGGAAAAATGCTGTTGAATACCCACGTCTGCGCCAACATGCTCGTCGAATGTTGTCTTGTTTCGGCACAACCTACTGTTGTGAATCAACGTTTTTGTGTGTGACTCAAATCAAAACGCGCTTGAGATCTCAGCTGACGAATATGCACCTGTAGGACCAACTAAAACTACGGTTAACGATGTTGGAACCAAATGTACGACTCCTGTCCCGCAATAAGCAGTCACAAAAAAGTCATTAAATGGTTTATCACTTTTTCACTTAATATTAACATCATTTCACTTAATATCATTTTTCACTTAATATTAGTTCTATTGTCAATTATTCCCCCCCCCCCCAAAAAAACAAATGCACTTGCTGAATTTTTATTTATTATAAAAACCCTCACGTATTATCAAGTTTGATTTAAATTAGTAAATATGTAGATTGTAGACTAAAATATGACATTTTTGTACTGTATATGTTAAATACTCAGCATGCGGCCTAATAGGGTCTTGGTTAAATGAAATGCGGCCTTCCAATGAAAAAGGTTCCCCACCCCTGCCCTTGACGATTGTTTAGGTAAAGTCGTGATATTTTTGTAGTTTTAACGAAAACATCACGACTTAACCTAACCAATCGTCAAGGGCGTACAGTTGAACTAACCGGGCAGTCAATAATTTTCACGTAGGTTTCGATTAATTTTAAGCAACTTTTACCAAAATGTGAGCATTTATTTTTAATCCATAGATAAGTGTATCACACAAGATACTGCACTATCGTACATATCAGGAAGCGACTAAATATACACATTCGCCAATTGCTTGTATTTGGGACGCTATTTGTTTATTTTGTAAGTGTTAAATAATTTGGGACGCCAAAATTGGATATCGCCAACAAAAATAATGATTTGTTTAAGACTATGTTAAACAACATTTCAAACTTTTCTTTAAATGCTAAACTAGCCGGATAAGTATAGTTTACTTTCTATTTTATGATAGGCTACGGTTCATATATCTTACTTTTGGTTAATTTCCGCATTTAGAAAAGGCCAAAATTTAATTCTGCGCAAAAAATTACCTATCTTTTTTAAAAAATCAGCAGTGAATGGAACTGAGAAACCTTTGATCTTCGTTCAGTGAACGAAAAGTAGAGAGTTGCCTATAAGAATTAATGGTAGATCTAAATTTTGGTGGCTAATGTTTTCTGAATAAGTGTTCTGCGCTTCTTTAGTTAACTTTTGAAAATAAAGACTTAACTCAGTCTGCATATTAACTTAATTCCTCCACGATTCCATAAAATTTAGTATATTGTCGTAAAATGGAGAAACTATTGGCCAAGAGAGATTCCTTCCTATTCCTATCCGTGATCCATAAGTACGAATGCTCCAAGGTACAGAACCGAGGTTTGTCGGGTAATTCCATGCCCGAGGGGCATTTTGTATGAAAAATCTAACTTAAAGTGAGACATCCTTTTCAGTTGGAATGGGTATGGTTCGACTTGAAAATCGCCTTCATTGAGATTCTCACTCTTGGGCGAGGCGAGAAGAATAAAATGGGAACGACAATGAATGGGATATGACCGTCAATAAATTCGCAAAAAATACCACAGCCATCAAAATTTAGAGCTTCACATCAAAAGCCATTGATCAAAATCAGTGAAGCTGCATTTAAAATCAAAGTGTCTCGTGAACTTAAAATTAAGCTATCATTGACTGAAAGGACACTTTAAAATTCATTAATATGAAATTATTTTAAAATACGAGCGTCGACTGACTACGTAATGGATCGCCAGATATTGGCCAAAACTTGTGAAGTTACAAAATATTTATGAGTCGTGCGCTTAAAGTAAATATCAACTTCGAATAACTGAACCTATTTCTTCAAGTTATAAGTGAAAATCAACATTATAAATGCGACAATATATGACTGTATGCAATCGTTCCTTTACCCTCCTAACAGTGACTAGGAACAGAGCTGAAATGTCCAAGACCCGTCAACAGTAATCGATCGATTACTTACGAATACAGAAATTTTTCACGATGACGTCATGCAGAGGAAAATTTAGTAAACGAAACTTTAAAGTTTAAGATCTGATTCGACCAAATTGAAAGTCGGGGATGCAGAACAACTTTCATTTACAATTTTAACATATGATGACGTCAACACCGCACAACTAATAAGTAATTTGGAAGTCTTTTTGACAAATTAATTTTTTTCAGAACTTCTTTCCGAGTATACATACATTAATGAAACGGGAATGAAATAGTCCTAAAAATCATTTGGCCAACAACTCAAACGCTTTTGTATCCTTGGCATTTTAAGATAATCCAGCTATTGTTTTCAGTAACGAACCATTACATCTCTCTCGAAACACACACACACACACACACACACACACACACACACACACACACAAAACATTAGTCTTAAACTGCTCTAACCTTAGAAAAGAAGGCGGCCTTTTGAGACACTCTTGAGGTTTGGGCAAACAATGGATTGAAGGCTTCGGGATGCTGTCTAAGCGGGGCCACATCCCCGTCAGAAACAACTACATGACCGATGGGGGTATCCAACTACTCCTTCGCGTTTCTCTGTGAACGAGAATTAAAAGTTAAAAGAAACATCACCACCAGGAACCAAAGTGATGTTGAGTGTTTGAAGACGGAATTAACAAAGGTCTTTTTTTTTTTAGCCTCTGTTTTGCAGGTTTGGAAGTTGCTTAAACTTCGCCCGGAACACATCTTGAAAGGTCATATGACGAAGAGAACAAAATACTTTAAGTAGGATCCGAACCACGGGTCGCTACATCATCTGGATGCAGAACATGGTCATCAATCCAAATACTGAACGTCGCTTAACTTCGCTGATCTAACGAGAAGCGGTGTTGCGACGTAGCCACGACTCGTAACTCAAAAAATGACACCCCGACTCCCTCCTTTTTCTTCAGTGAATAGGACAAGTCTTAAAAAGGGTATAGTTATAAAACTTTCGGGACACTTTTGAGAGCGGTAAATGTCCGCTAGGAATTTTCATAAAACGAACGAGTGCGTAATCTTGAATCAGGGAAATAGTACCTCTCTTTCTGCAATTTAATTATTTGAAAAAAGGGTAGAATAATGAAGCCAAGAAAATTAAAAATGTAGTTGGTCATGTTCTCAAATGATTTCGCTTCAGTATGTTACCGACATCTGTCAGTAGCACGGAGTTGATGTTGAAATGGGAAACCCCACTCCTTGAAATTTCTTTTAACCCCAAATTATTTCAGAACAAAAAAATTTCCAGAATGCTGAACTGGAAACTCCCTATGTAAAAATAAGTCTTACTATCTATTAAATATTAAAAAGGGAGTTTCCCGCATACTGATTTCAAATTCCTACTTTTAGCCAGGTATATTCCTAGCAACCTCGCTAAAACTCGATAAAACACTCGATATAAAAAGCCAAAACTTCACTAATCTGGGTAGAAAATGCTTAAATACATTATATTTTACCGTCAACTGCCAAACAATATCTAATAAACTTTAGGGATTACCTAAAAATGAAAACCCAAAAAAATTCTCGACCGATTCAGAATTTATGAAACCTTCCAAACTTTTCGAAAAGTTTCCACCACCCTGTTTGCGACTCGAAAAACGGCGGACGCAAAACTCTTTCTTCATTTCCGATAAATACTTGGAAGAAATGTGAATTTTCAGAACGAAAGAAGCTTACAACGATCTTGAGAAGCGATACACTCACTTCGATTTAAACCCCAAAAATGGAAGGCAGAGATTTCTTTTTTAAATATAAAATTTGGATAATCAAAAGGTCTTTCTACGTAACATTAATAATTCGCTCCCATTTTCGATAGGAGGAGGAGGAGGGGGCAGAAGGGGGGTGGGGAACGACGACGCGTGAATTAAAATCAATAAAATACGCGCAAACTAACATCCGAAGGGGTACATTGGCCCCACCTAATCCGAAACGCAGAATGGTCGTCTGAAGTAAAGGTGAGGGAGTACGGGGGTCCTCTCCAGAGACAGGATCCAAGCCCCTAATCCTTAGAAACTTTTGGAGAACTCTCTTATCCTGCTTCTCCACGTGATACCCAAGTTCAGGTTCTAAAGTCCTAAGAGGGGTACAAGGGTACATTACCCCGTTACTACTCTTTTGAAAGCAGCTACAGCCTCTGTAGCTCAGTCGGCAACAACTTTTCCCTGAAGGCGAAGTGAAGACACGGAGGTCGGGGGTTCGAATCCCGATGCTGATGATGATAATAATAATAATAATAATAATAATAATAAGCCTGGGCGCTGTGCCAGTTTCTGGCCCTCCCTCCTAAAGAGGATTATCATCATCATTGCTCTTATGAGGAACTTCAGAGTTGGCTTAATAGTTCCCCAGCACCAAATATATAAAGGAAGGGAAATAAAGTACCTTTCTAATAACACTGGTGATACGGGTCTTTCTCCCGACGAAGGCCTGCTCCTCACTTTGGGTTTGGCCCCTAGGGGCTCCACCCCAGCCCCATGCATCGCCTCCATTCCGGCCACTCTCTCCGCTACGCTCAGAGGCCGCTCATTCGAAGTTAAGAGATCGAGGGATGGACTGCTCGGTCTCTTCTTCAGGATCCCGTGGGAAGGGGTGATGGAGGGCAAGGGAGCAGAGTCTCTCCTTAACAAAACGGTGTCAACCCCGTCCCCTAAGTCGGATTTAATGAGGAGACTCCTCACCCCGTCGGAGGTCTCCCTCCTCTTCAGGATGGGGCGCAACTCGCCCCCTTCTCCATCAGCAGGGTCTTTGCTACCCCTTTTGAGTATGGGGGTGGGTGGTGATGCTGCTACCCCTTCATTTCGGTCCATCAGGTCCTCCCTGCTTCTCGCCCCCTTCAGGATGGAGCGGGGTCGATCCAAATCTAGTTCGTCGTCAGTGAGAGACTTCTTCTTCAGGATGGACTTTTTGGGGTCGGAAAAAAATTCTTCGTCGGCGCTGCTCTTCTTCTTCAAGATGGGACGCGGGTCCCCCTCCTGAATGTCGCAGGACGACGACCTCTGGCACGATGTCTTCTTTAAGATACCTTGCGAGGATTTCTCTGACGAAGACGAGAGAACCGAGTCTTCCCTCGAGGATCGACGCCTCAGGATGGCGATGATAGGTTCAGACAATGACTCCTCTCTCTCCGTTGCCGCCAGGAGACACCCTTCCTCATCCCTCCTGTTGCTACTGTTTCTCCGCAGAAAAATGCCGCTACTACTGCTGTTGCTGTGAACACCACTGTCCAGACTGCTGCTGTACGGGGGCCCTGAGGGTAAAGCGGGGCTCGAAGGGTGTTCTCTCACTTTTTCTTCGAAAGCCAACCGCCGAATAACTTTCTCACCACTTCCCTCAGAACCCCCGACCCAGTTTTTCTGACCAGAGTCCGAAATTACCCCCCTTTCGGCACTCAAGAAAGTTCCTCCCACTAAGGGAGGGACATTCCCATCATCCTTCGCTTCCCGAGGTTGAGTGGAAGAAGGCAACCGCGAGGGAAGGTCCTTATTCACCTTCAGGTATTGTTCGCACTCTAGCACCATACTGTCTCCGGTGAGAGCATCCGCTCGAGACTTAAGATGCAGCGCTTGCGCAGTGAGGTCTTCCAGATGGTCTTTGACCTCTGGTGGCGAACCCTTTGACCTCTGAGAATCGTCCGAAGAAGTCACGCTACCCAACTCTTCTCCGTTCTTTTGAGTCACTTCTTCATCTTTTCTTTCTCTCTTTGTGGCCATAAAACAAGTCCCTCCTTCAGAAGGCTTCCTCAAAGAGGAACGCGAGACGGGGGCTCGGGTCACGCCTCCTTCGGGACCTAGTGGCGGCTTTTCTATTACTACTACCGAAGAAGGCCTCGAATTACTCGGCGTAAGAACTACACCGGGAGAAGTTAATCCCGAAGGTGGGTCTTTAGGTCGCAACACTTCGGGAATGTCTGGCTTCCTGAGGGGGCTGAGCTTCGAGGAGGAGGAGGAGTGTTTCTGGGGCTGTCCTTTAAACGAGGTATGCTTAGGCCCCTCCGCTCTCTCCTGCTGGGGAAGATTCTCCGACTCGGCCCGCGAGTGCCCCCTCGAATGAGTGTCGAGTGTAGAAGGCGCGGAATTTATCACCGCCGGCGTATGAGATGAGCTACGTAGCGGAGATACAGGGGTCGCCGGGGGTAGCGTTCCCTGTTGGGTCTTGAAAGTACTCTGGTGGTGTCCCGGGAGATCAGAAGGGGCTACTGACGAAGGTGATGCGGCGCCGGGCGGCTTAAGTCTAAGGGTCGCATCGGGAGTGATGTTGTTTGGGGAGGAATTCTGGGAGCTCTCAGATGCTGTCTGAGGGGTGCGCCGACGGCGCCGACGAGGTATGTCCTCTGAAATAATAATAATAATAATAATAATAATAATAATAATAATAAATACAACCAGAAGTATCAAAACTAACTTCATGATTTTATTAACAACTTTAAGCTTAATCATTATAATAGTCAGTAACCCCCTCCAAACTAATTACTACTCGACTCACCCCAAAAGTGGAGTCTCTGCAAAAACGACTCTCTCGAGTATTGAAATTCGACAGCCATATTTCGAGTAAATATGAAATTATTTTCCAATAATTTCCATACTTTGAAAAGGAATTTAAATTCTGACTTTAATAAACTTTTTAAACTTTAAACTATTAAAAGTTTTAAATTAGCTTTTTAAAAAGGTTTGGAGTCCTCAAGTATTCGAAAGCACCAACATTTCATTTTCAGTTACAAATTAAAATTGGTTTATTTTATAATAATGAAATAGGATTAATTAGTTTATTTTCAAACGAAAAATAGCTTCATTTTGATCACACACACACGCATGTATACTGTATATACAGGGTGTTCTATAAATCTGGTCTCGTAGGGAAATTTATTTTAAATTAAATTTACGAAAGTAATACATTTAAACTAAAGCAAATATTCAAATTGATGTCTTGTTTTGGGACGTTCTTTTTTGGTTGCAGGTACAATAACACTCAATGGCTAATATAGAAGCGAGTTACACTACTGAGGTCTTTCATATTAGCCACTGCGTTATTCTACTTGCAACAAAAAAAAGAACCAAAAAAAAAAAGACCAATTTGAACATTTGTGTTACTTCTAATGTATTACTTTTGCAAATTTAATTTAAAATAAATTTTCCTATGAGACCGGACTTGTGGGACACCCTGTAATATATATATATATATATATATATATATATATATATATATATATATATATATATATATAAATTTCCTCATTGTATCTGTTATGTTCATCCGCATTTCGTGTACTACAACTTCGCCACCGTCACCACGATGGATGTGGTGTATACCTTGAAATGTCAAGGACGTACTTTGTACGGATTCATTGGTTTATTACCATATATATATATATATATATATATATATATATATATATATATATATATATATATATATATTTTTTATAGGATTTATATTTTGCCAATAAAGCTTATCAATCAATATGAACTCAAGGCTTCATCAAAACCAAAAGATAAAGTTAGCATACGTCACAGTCACGTGTTTTACGACTTGTTGGTCAGCTAAAACCATACAGCTGAATTAAAGGAATGGAGCAAATAATAAGAAAAATTATAACACTAAAAAAAAAATAATAAAAAAAAATGTCTTTCATTTTTGAAATAATATATATGTTACGGCAACACGACAGCAAATTGTTAGTCATCGTATCTCGGGGTAATTATCCCTCTCTCTCTCTCTCTCCGGGGTCGAACCCCGAGAAAGAATTGCGGAGTCTGATGACCGCTTTGAAGTCTCTCCTTTTGCACGTAATCTCATTCTGCGAGATTTCAGATACTTCCCATGCAGATAGAGAGAGATAAGATCACGTGAAACAGTATCCAAAATACGTGGAATAATTTCAAAGACGGTAAATAGGATTAAAATCGTAGTAGGATATTGTGTTAGGAGTGTCTACCAGGAAAGAATGCTGGACTCTATTGTCGTCAGTGGAGTCGTTGGAATTACAGGGTGGCCCAATTATTTTATTTTATTTTTTTGCCGGGAGAAAGGACGGATGTGCAAATTCGGGACTTTTCATTTCGATTCCCGATTATTTTTGTTTCACCACCAAAACCCCTCAAACTTTATCTGAACCTTCAAAAAGACTGATAGTTTCACTCCTCTTTCGAACGCTGATTCTGGTCGGGTTTCGATTCTTTCGCCGAATCGACCCAAATCGAGTTTTTCGATTCTTTCGCCGAATCGACCCAAATCGAGTTTTTCGATTGTCCCCCACACCCTTAAAAGGGTAGGGCGCACTTTTTTGAATCACCCTGGTCCGTAAACCTTCTGGGGAATTGAAGATATAAACTCTCCTTAAGTACTACAAACTTGCTCACCAAGTCCCCCTCCTACCGAACCCAAGCTAAAGCCAGCAGAAAAAGTCTTTAAAAGCGGGTCTGGATTGATGAAGAAAGCAAGCTATAGCATAGGACTCGAGAGAATTTTTCTAAAAGCAGATACACAAATCAGCAGATACACAAATCAGCAGATACACAAATCAGCAGATACAGCTCTAAAAAGTTAGCTTAAAAAAACTATATAAAATTAGAATCTAACTGGATATGAGCGTATGTACTGCTATACAGGCTGTTATCAAATTATGTTTCATAAATTAGTATACATATTCAGGACGTCAAAGTGAACAAAAAAAAGTTCCCGTGAACGTAAATCGCAGTCAGTTCGTTTGCGAGATACATTGCTTTTTTGCCGAGAATGATCCAATTAAAATGAAAGTCATTAAAGTTTATCAACGTTTATTTACAGCAGGTGCTCAAAATGGTTTCCCCACATCACAGTACATGCTTCAACGCGTCGTTGAATTTTGTCGCATACGTTCGAAAACACGTACATGGTCGCGTATGTTTCTGAACAATCTTGAATACGTTGTCACAATCCATCTATGTTATTAACTTCTCTCGCATAAACAAAAATTTTAAATAACCCCACGAGATAAAGTCAATTGCATTTAGGTCCGGAGGCCTGGGTGGCCAAGCGAAGGGGACCATGCCGCCCAATCCACCGCTGAGGATTTTGAACACTTGCTGTAAATAAACTTTAATGACTTTCATTTTAATTGGATCGTCCTCGAAAAAAGCAAATGTATACTAATTTATGTAACAATGTGATAACACCCTGTATATTTCTTTTGGTATTGAAGAAGGCGCTAAAGGGAGCCCTCATGGTCGTACAACTCAACCAAACCCTACTACAACAAGAACTATGTCGGAACGACATCAATGTCCCCACCTATATTTGTGATTTTGACCTTTGATGCAAAGATCTGATTCTTGATTGAGACAGATCGTCTTGTGACGATACACACGTGTATGAATTTTCATCAATTTATGTTGAACGATTCAAAAGTCATGGCACCAACATGAATAACACTCCATTTGACCACGGCCCTTTATTTGTGACCTTGATCTTTGATGCAAGGAACTGATTCTTGCTCATGATACATAGTCTTGTGATGATAAATGTGTGTGTGAAATTTCATCAATTTATGTTGAACGGGTTCAAAAGTTATAGCGCGGACACGAAAGTGTGACGAACGGACAGACAAGTACAAGTACAAATCTAATGTATTACAAAGTCTCATTTCATTCATGAGCTATCATACTCGTTTCCTCTAATCTATATGTTATTACAGCTGTGAAAAAAAAATATTTAAACAAATCCTGGCCCTAATCTGAAATTACTAGCTATTCCCAAAACGTGTCCACTCCCCTAGACTTCTAGTGACACTAGGTGAATGAAATTTGAAATTTGTATTGCTCGCATGTGAGGGCGCTGAGAGTCAATTTTTGTATGAACGTTTACGAATGAAATGAATTTTTATGATAAGTCTTGGTAATTATAATAGACTATGGTACAATCCAGTACGGTCCCTTCCAAAATATTTGGAAGCAGCACAATAAAACCTAAAATTTGGCCAGATAGGGGCCAAGGGAAAATAAAATTCTCCTGACGTTTCGTTTCGAGTGGTACGGGTCTATCCTCCGAGGAAATAATTTTAAAGGGGATGTTTCAAAAAGTAAAACCCTGAAAATAATGACAAGTTGACTAATGGGTACGATATAGAAAGTTTAGCACTATGACTGCCCAGCATAAATTTAGCACGATAATGGCCAGATGTACGATGATTCATAATTTGTTGTCAGGCTACTGTAAAATATAATTTTATTCCAAGGACAAATCGAGAAATTTTAAATTTGATATTATAAATTTTGCACACGGTACTCTGTATGCTTTCAGGTAGATTTTAGCTGGAATTAAAATGGTATAAGACATCAGTGTGACGTATCTCAACCTTGTCTGAATGGAAATCGATGCGAAAGAAATGTAGAGTTCTCAGTTCAAAAAATAATAAATAAATGAATAAGATTACACAGGTATGACTAAAAAGGGGCGTAACCCCAAGTTGGGAAGGATGAACTTAAGGCGTGGTGATTATATATATATATATATATATAGTGGATCAAAAGCAATACAAAAAATCTTGAAACAGTTGTTGCGAACGCGCTCGTAACGAAGGACGAACATGACGTCATCACTCGCATTTTAATTTATTTCTAAGTAAAGTAGAGAAATTTATACCCAACGCTTTAGTATTTTCAGTTTACTTTTATAATTTAAATAAACTTTTTATTTAATAAGCTACTTCAACAAAAAATAGTGACATCCGCCCAAAAGTGGTGGGACATCAGTGACGAGACGTCAGTAACGCCAGTATTTTCAAGAAATATTACCATAATTAAAATTAAATATTATTAAAATTATTGTACAACATATAAATAAAAGACAACGAAGGAAGTATCGTACATCTGGCACTTCATTCTGTACTATTTTTTTTTATTTATTTTGTTAAATTGAGATAGGAAAAAGCCTATCGACAAAAAACTTTGTATCCGACACGTTACAGTAATGTTAATACACATTTAAAAGACTCATAATATTGATAATATTATGAGTGACAAATCCCAACAAGAAAATAATTAAGGTTACATTTATTATATTCCTCGTAATAACTGCCATAAAAAAAAAATGTACGACAGGCAACCGATTTACATTTAAACGTTGGTTTAGTCTTGAAATACTGGAGCAGTTTCAATAATTAATTTGCTCAGCATATATGAGTAGCGCAGCGGGAGAAGGGGATAAGCGACTGTTTCTGAAAGAGGAAAGAATAAGGTGTCTTTTCAAACAGAAAACGTACTTTGCCGATTTTGTCGCTTATCCCCTTCTCCCGCTGCATTACCCATCTTTAATAAAACAAAAATTAGTACAAAGTTCTTTCTTTAACAAATGTAAGACACTTCTTTCCTGGACTTCAATTTGCCACTTTAACTCGCTCTTTCGCGCGTTTCTTCCTGAGGTGGGGCTAAGCTTTACTTTATATTCTCACCGTTTTTGTATAATTATTTAATGTTTAAAGGAAAATATTATTATTTTTGACCACCCGTGGTGGGTTGGGGAGTGGTTGGGATTTCACGTTAAGCTGTAGGCCTAAGGGGAGCAACGAGCTTGACCTTTGTCAGAATGAGCAATTCGGGCGGAAGCCAAACCAAGGTGACAGACCCTTTGCACGATCAAAAAACAATGGTTGGCGCATAACAGTACATCTAACGCCCTTCTCATACCAATTTGGTTGGCACAAAGTATCATAAGAAAAAAAACGAAACAAGTCTACCCTCGCTTAAAGCAAGACGTATAAAATGGGGGTTCAGCTACACAAGTGGGGCTTATATATATATATATATATATATATATATATATACTTTCTCCATCAATTATATACAGAACGGCACGCCAAATTATAGGTTTTGTAACACCACAAAAAAAATATCTTGACTTCTCCTGAAGCATTGGTGATATATATATATATATATATATATATATATATATATATATATAATAATTGAAGTATAGCTTAAATTTTAAACCCTGATTTGAAATTGATAAATCGAATCTGATAAGAGTTTATCTGTGAAGTAATATAAAGCTTTTTCATGAGGTTTAAATGGAGTCTTAATTCAATGTTGATTTCATTGACGTTATCAACGTTGACTAAATGCTGATGAGAGCTGGTTCGAGTTAGAACGAACGTAAATAAAATGACTTCGAGAATTAACACTAAACTACAAGTTCTGGTCTATCAGTGTGACTTGAGCACTTCACTGTTTTGAACTGAACCTCATATTATTATTATTGAATGTTATCACAACACTTAACCACTTCTTAAAAAAATCTATGTTAGCAACACTGATTTATCATTTTCGATCAGTCAACGTTACATCAACGTGGAATGAACTTATAATAACATCAACTAAGTACGTAGGTACTACCCCACCCACACACACACACACACACACGCACGCGCGCGCGCACACACACACACACACGGAACTCTTGTTTGAGCAAATCCTAATGTATGCGAAGTCACAGCGTTACTAAGCGTACAAAAGCAAAGATGATGTTCAAAGTTTGTTATAAGGGATAAGGTGCGCTTTATTTTAGCATTGATTTATATACGCAACTAGTGAGCTTTTTAGCTATACTGGGTGGAGCAACACCTGCATTTATTTACATTTAAGATGAAGTTCGTTTTTACAAACAATACTTGTTGAGGCGCAAATATTTTATATACTGTATATACTAGCAGAGATACCCGGCGTTGCCCGGGATGTAAGGGTGTGTCAAAATAAGGTAAAAAGATGAACAAAACTAAATGAACACATAAACACAAAGTTTTGGTAATTGTTTTTATTCCTTGAAAACATCAGACATTTTGTAGCACTTCAGTGTAAACAATGTTACGTGTTTTTCCATTGGGTGTCAAAACATAAAGATTGCGAGGTGTTCCAACTTTTTTGGGCCATTGTCACCCATAGCAAAAGTCACACTCAAATGTCAAAATGCAAAAACTTATTCCTTAAACTTATATTTTAAAAAGTTCTCGAAAATAATGATTTTAAGCTTTTTTGGTGTCAAAATGCAAAAACTTATTCCTTAACCTTATATTTTAAAAAGTTTTCGAAAATAATGATTTTAAGCTTTTTTGTGTTAAAATGAAAAAACTTATTCCTTAACCTTATATTTTAAAAAGTTCTCGAAAATTTTGAAACTTTTATGCACACCATTAGATTCCACTTAAATCCCGTGACTTTATGCCGTCATTCAAAACTAAACAAGATTTTAATGTATCATTTACTAAATAAAACTGTCTAGTCTACCTACCTACCTACCTACTGTACCTACCCATTTACTAAATAAAACTGTCTAGTCTACCTACCTACTGTACCTACCTACCTACTGTACCTACCTACTGTGCACACCATTAGATTCCCCGTGAAAAGTTATATCTGATTCACTACCTTAAACACTATTTGGTGCAGCCATATTCATTTCAATAGAGAACAAACAATTGTAAACACAACACGTATGTACACACGCGCGCGCGCACACACCCTCCCACGTGCGATACATGGATTATTCTCGGTATAAAAAATATATCACAGTCGTCCTAATTAAAATACGGGGGCTTGGGAGTGAGTGGGCTTTTTGTGGGGACTTCATGCGTGACTCTTAAGTATTCTAAGCCTCATAAAAGGAAAAAGGCCGATTCGAAAGTTAATCCGAAGAGGGAAGCTACGATGATATATTTCAAGGTCGACGCGAGAAGTAATAATTATTGAATCGCTCCCACTGATTCGCGGAGGTGTGTGGCGCTACATAAAAAAAATAGGATGCATCATGTGACGTCACATCGTGTAACGTACGCGTGGCGACCCGTCGTAGAAGAGTACGCGTCTTTTACGAGACCCCTTTATCGTTTTTACTTAAAAAAATAGATTTACATAGCTTCCCTAGTTTGTTCATAACCGGTTTGAGAAACGCGTTTGCCATAAGGAATGCCCCCACCCGGAAATACGCAGGAACTACAAAGAGGAATCAAATTTAAATATTTTACAGCCTCTTTCCCGAAATTCAATCACGGCGAAAAGATGATCACGATTGAGTAGAGGTTGGCGGCTAACGGAGAGGCAGCGGAGTCGCAAATCCAATTGACCCGCTTTGTAATCCCTAATCCCATTACCTAAATCGCAACCGACGAAGGAGTAGCGTAGCAATAATCGTCTCTTAATTATGATATCGCGATGAGTGATACAATGAGAGCGCGTCAAGTCTCGTGTACGATAAAACGGAGTTCCGCGCACGAGCACTAACGTTTCGTTTCGCCAATTCACCAACTCCAAGTACATCTTTGAAATTACTTCCTGTGTGAGTTTCATAACAACCTACATGCACAGGAATCCTTATGCGCACACACACACACACCACACACACACACACACACACACAGTGAAAGTTTGATCGAAACCTAAAAACCTAACCTACTCTAAAAGTAAAAATTAACAAAGAAGCGACATACGAGAATATGTCGGCTTATTTAAAAGGTATTTTAATATGTCGAGGAATTAAAAAAAAATATGACCTTGGCCGGTATGATTCAAACTTAAGTTTTTACAATCGGCAATTATTTTCTTCATATCTCGGCAAGTAAAAAGTAATAAAAAATTGCTCACAGATGTTACAGTTTAACGCAAAATTTTTAAAAAGAATTACGTAATTTTAACAAACTATGGCGATAAACGCAATACCTATTTTTAAAACCAATTTTTCTTTAAACGTTACCAAGCTACGATTTATCTGTAAATATCCGTACCGGTTATAAACGAGGGTTCACCCCAAAAACGAACATTCTTCCCTCGTCAGCCGTTTACTGGGGGAGGGAATAGGGAAAGAGGCGAGAGGTCCCGTATAAGGCGAGGTAATTGAACATTTCTCTCGAAGTAGAAGTGTTATACCGATTAATCGTGAGATAAATCGACAAACATCGGCAGTCTGGGGATGTCCATATCGGACCATCTTCAAACACCAAAAGAGTTAATACTGAAATGTACCCTTTTTTGAAACTCAAATAAACTCAAAATGTTTAGTCAAAATAAACACAAGTCACATGTCTGACATAAAGATATATATATATATATATATATATATATATTTGTAAACACACACACACACATCAATAACCAACAAAATATAGATATATAATCATCACTATATATATATATATATATATATATATATATATATATTTGTAAATACACACACACATCAATAACCAACAAAATATAGATATATAATCATCACTGAATAAACGGAAGGACACACATACAGGGTGTTTCATAAATTCATACGTTACTGTATACAGGGTTTTTATATAATGTTGCATTTATGCAGATTTAACTAAAAAGATACACACTACCTGCTGAATTCCCCCCCCCTATATATATATATATATATATATATATATATATATATGCAAAACCACAAGGAAAAAAAAAATTCAAAGGCCTTTCGTGTATTCAGCAGTACACATCGTCAGGGTGGGTCTGCACCATTCATTCATTTCAT
Source organism: Bathynomus jamesi (assembly GCA_023014485.1). Taxonomy (NCBI): domain Eukaryota; kingdom Metazoa; phylum Arthropoda; class Malacostraca; order Isopoda; family Cirolanidae; genus Bathynomus; species Bathynomus jamesi. The sequence continues at coordinate 58,139 of JAJOZX010006109.1, forward strand.
ATGTTTAATTGTGAAATTCATCATATATATATATATATATATATATATGGGTCATACATAATTCTATACACATGTAGGGCACTGTCTTTAATTTCGCACAATACGACCAGGATAAATAAGAATTAAAAAAAAAAAAAAACCCGCAATGGCGCCAGAACCAAAATTGAGTGAAGACGTTTGGAGACAGACGATTTCGCGTTCGAACTCAGAACTGACGAAACATACACTGACTATCCACATTTGCCCGCACGAAACACACACACAGAGAGAGAGAGAGAGAGAGAGAGAGAGAGAGAGAGAGAGAGAGAGAGAGAGAGAGAGAGAGAGAGAGAATGTGTGTTAATCCGGAGTGAATTTGAGCTGTGATGCATCTCTTGCTCCTTTTTTCAATAAATTAGTCTTCAAACTGGAGAAAAAGTGAGCAGTTAAAACCTAATTTAATGAAGACCAGTTTTAAATACTTATCTATCTATCTATCTATTTATCTACTGAATTATATTTATCTAATTAGCTACCATATAATTACGTAAATATTACGAAAATGAAGTAGTAAAGCCCAAAGCCCCCCCCTCTCTAAGATTATATATATAATAAATATATATATATATATGGAAAGGAATCACAAAGCAACACGTGATCTTTTTAATAAGCAAAGAACCACAGGAAAAGGAAACACGAAGTCCGAGCGCTTTCGTGATATATTCACATCTCCAGGGACAAGAAAGAAATTCCCTATTGCTTTCTTGTCGCTGAAGATGTGAATATATCACGAAAGCGCTCGGACTTCGTGTTTCTTTTTCCTTTTCCCTGTGGTTCTTTGCTTATATATATACACAAGAACAATAAGCCTACCGCTCCAACATGAAACCCTTCCGTGAGTGTTTATTTACTGCTCCGAAGAAAATTAAAAAAAAAAAAAATTGTTTAAAATGTACACTTGAGCAACACAATTAAGTGCCACATCGAAACATTTCTGTGCTTCCTCGCCTCAGGCATTAAAATAAATTAATAACAATAATGGTAAATAAAATATAACCGAAATTATCTACTTTTAAAAGGGAAGTGTGTGTGTATATATATATATATATATATATATATATATATATATATGTGTGTGGTGTGTGTGTGTGTGTGTGTGCAGGAGGAAACCTTAAAATAAAAAGTGTTTAAAAGTGAAAATAAATATAACAAAAAGACATAAAAACAATTTATATTCATTGAATTTCAGAAATCCTTCCTTTCAATGACATCACACACACACACACACACACACACACACAATTGTGGCTACCATTTAAAACCGCAACATTTTCACTTTTTCAGTTGTGGATGGCGACATTTTAATACAATCTAAATAACCTAATTAATTTTATCCGATTAAACTTAAGCAAACCAGCGAGTTTCAATTGGGGAAAGGGGGTCGGGGAGGGGGAGTCAATCTACGGCGACACAATTAACATCGCTACGCGCATGTTCGTATTGCGATGCGTGTATCCCAAAGACTGTCGCGAGTACATAAGGTAACTAAGAACACACGCACACACACTGAAATATCTTCTATTTCAGGAAACTGAAAATGAACAGTAGAATCTATATATTCTATAATATCAAAACGTCTAAACTTCAGAAGAAGACCTACAAGTTACATATATATAGATACAGAGCTGGGCACTTGCGGCATATTGCGGTACTGCGGTACTGCTGCACTACCAAACCGGTACGCGGAAATTTGAATGCGGTAGCGGTACTGCGGTACTTTCAGCGATCCTTTGCGGTACTGCGTTATGGGGGCCCGGGGTGGTAGTGCGGTGGTACCGCAAGTACCGCAGTACCGCAAAATATGCCGCAAATGCCCAGCTCTGTATATATATATATATATATATATATATATATGGTGTGTGTGTGTGTGTGTGACGCGCGGTTCGTAGATATTTTTGGTAATACAAATTGTTCTCGGACTGAATTATATATATATATATATATATATAATGAAACACTAACTGCTGTGGTTAATTCTGGCTGTTTTCAACGTCTGTTCCTCAAGAAAACAGACTTTTAAAATCTAACTGTATGCAGTGACCTTCCTCCTCCTTTGATCTTTTAATTAATATCCGCTTGTATTTACGGCGAATAAAAGTGTGTGCGCGTGGTGTGGTTTTCTTGGCTACTTTATGAAACTGCGTCAATCGTTAGGACACACATACGCACACAACTTTTCGTGACACGAACGTGCGTGTAACGACATTAGGTGTCGATGCAGCTTAAACTTTTTTTCTTAAGAAACTCATTAAACATCATAAAAATGAGGACATAATGAAGGTTAGGCTAGGTTCTTTAGATTCGGTTGTGTTGCCATCCACAACTAAAAATGTGAAAATGTGAGTTTTGTAAGACAGCCAAACGTCCATAGAGTGTGTGTGTGTGTGTGTGTGTGTGTGAAGAGAGAGAGAGAGAGAATGTCATTTTCCATTTTAAAAATGAATGAAATGAGCCTGACTGGAAAAGTGCATTTCACTGTTGAAAAGCCTTTCCCAGCTGGCACTGAATGAATGTCTTTCTCCCAATACAGCTGGTGTCAAGGTCAATACTACACCAACTGAATCTCGTAAAAACAAAATTAATTGCTTCACTAATAATAATAATAATAATAATAATAATAATAATAATTGAACTGACGAAAATAAGTCAATGCTTTTGTATTATATATATATATATATATATATATATATATTATATATATATATATATATATATACAACATGGGATGAATTTCACAAACACAAACAAATAAATGATGCACACCCACAAGGAAAAGGAAAAAGCGATTCCAAGGCCTTTCGTGTATTCAACAGTTAACCTCTTCACCCTATATATATATATATATATATATCTATATATATATATACACACGAGATTACCTTTCAGCCAACAAGTGATGAACACATTCGTGAAGTATTTTGGTATCCACAAACGCCTCTACTTACCACTCTTATTAAGATTGTACTAAATCTTTGACACGGTACATTTCTTTGTTAAAATGTCAGCAAGAGACTGGATGCCACGGTACCACGTACCCCCCACATGCCATGATCAAGTCGCAAACTGATTTCATTTTTTCATTTGCTTGGGTATGAATAACTGGATACACAAAAAACAGCCGTTACGAGTGACTATATATATATATATATATATATATATATATATATATATATACACACACACACTTGCGTGTGCAGTGTTTTGAGGGGTAAAAAAAAAAAGGGTTATTTAATTAATGGTAATTGGCAACTGCTTCCCTTCCAAACGTATGTTATGCATATTTTCATTTATTATTTACTAGTAATTTAAACAACTTTTTACCCCAACATATATATGAAGTCATGTTCACAAGGAAACATATCGTTGTGTGCAACACAAACACACACACACACACATATATACACTGTACAAGTTTGGCTTCCTTAAAAAATCGACATTTTCAACTGTGGATAAAAGACATTTAAACTAATCAAAATGACCTAACCTTTATTACATCCCTGTTCTCTTGATATTTAATGATTTTCAATAAAGAACGCGAGTCCCTTAGTATGTTGACGTTGTTAATATTGCTACACACGCTCGTTCGCGTCGCGATGAACTAACTGCCTGTCTCCTAAAGACTGTCGCGATGACGTAAGATAACGAAGAACACCCCCCACAACAATGTTTTGACCCAATTTCCATTCGTCAGATATAACGATTAATTAATAATTATAATTTTTAATATTAAATTAAATTATCTTCAATTATTCAACTCCAATAATTAATTAAATTAAATTTAATTAGAATCCCATTTTCTTTCATTTTCTATGAACTTTTAACGGGTACTAATTTATTTATTTATGAATTTCATTCGCCTCATTATCGTTTATCTAACCAAATAAACGATATTAATTCTAATAAGTACAGGGTGCCCACAATGTCTTGTCACCTCAATAAAATACAAACCCATTTTTGTTTTTCTTTCTAACACATTTGAAATGTGTTATAGCAGAAACTATAAGATTGAATAGCGCGTATTGGATAGTGCCTCAGTCAATGAGCGACCACGTAATGGCAAAACCATTGAAAATATGTGGTCCTGGAAGTCTGCACGAATATTTTCTTCGGCAGTTTTGCCATTACGTGGTCACTCATGGACCCGGGTACTAGCCAATACGCGTTGTTCAATCGTGTAGTTGCTGCTATCACGCGTTTCAAATGGGTTTGAAATTAAAACGAAAAATGGTATTTTACAAGGGTGACAAGACATTGTGGACACCCTGTATTTTGAATATGTTAATTAACAAGGAAAAGGTACGAACTCCTACCGAGTTCATTTATAATGTAACATTCGGGTCATTAATGTGTCAAATCCTGGGGGTAACAAGAAAATCTCTCTCTCTCTCTCTCTCTCTTTTGAATGTCAAACAATCATTTTTTTTCTAAACTGATATAAGAAAATTAATGAAATATCAGACATTTACCAAATACTACACTTCCGCTCACAATAATTTCTAAAATTCTAAGACTAGGTAATATTTTATATTTCAGTGTGTGGTGTGTGTGTGTGTGTGTGTGTGTGTGTGTGGTCAAATTATTAGAATCGCCTGCACTTGTTACGATTTTTACGCCTTCCTGAAGAGAAAAAAACCAGTTACACAATGACTTCTGAATTATTCCATTTTCAATACTGAAGGAATCGCGTCTTGTTTCCTCATGCGATGAGGGTAAAATCAAGTTTTGAATATATATTAAGTAAGTCGTTAATGTGGCCATTTTTTCAATGTAATTGTTCAAAAAAAAAATTCTGTGAACAGATTCAATATATTTCCCTTCTTTTTTTTTTTTTGCTATTTTCCTTTCCATCCGCGCGATACTCTTTCTTTCTCTGCTTCGGTATTGTTTCAAACAATGGGTAATACTTCTGCAGTTGGACGTAAAAATGGTGACACAAATGTGGTTTACTTCACCAAAACTTCAAATTAAAAAAAAATTAAAAATACAGGATGTCCATAAATTATCTTTCAAATTAACGCAATCGGATCTTTTCCAAATGGACGTTAGATGAAAATTTGTATACTAATAAACGTTTATATTCTAATAACGAAAATGACATTATTTTCCTGGAGAAATATGAGCAACATACGAAAAAAAATTGCATTTATACGCGCACTAGTTTGCATGGCGCATGACCGTTATCTAGTTTACACCGCTTATGACACCTGGATACGAGGTTGCTGCGTGGCCCCCGGTTAATTGAATGGCCGATTAGGTCAACTGTACGCCCTTGACGATTGGTTAGGTTAAGTAGTGATATTTTCGTTAAAACTAACGAAAATACCATGACTTAACCTAACCAATCGTCAAGGGCGTACAGTTGACCTAACCGGCCATTCAATTGTCCTAACCTGGCATTCAATTGACCGGGGGCAATCACAAGTAGATAGATCACAGCACTGCATCATCATATGCTTCCACTACAACAATAATATTCAGACTAAATTAGGCCTAAGCAGGCAACAAATAAACATTGACAACAACAAAAATTACTGTTTATGAGAGTTCGTATGAAGAAAAAGGTATGCAAATGAAGATTTATTTATTAAAATATTATTAAATATCGCAAATTTTAATAAATAAAGGTTATTATCTACGTTTTATTTTGTAAAACCCACTACATAATTTAGATAACGGTCATGCGCCATGCAAACTAGTGCGTATATAAATGCAATTTTTTTCGTATGTTGCGCATATTTCGCCAGGAAAATAAGGTCATTTTCGTTATTAGAATATAAAAATTTATTAGTATACAAATTTTCAGTTAAATCCCGTGGGGTCGTCCATTTGGAAAAGATCCTCGCAATTGCCTAAGTGTCCATGCGGAGATTGGTATCGAACCTTAAGTTAAAACAGTGTTGGCTGACACCCGCACTCTAAATGGAGTTACTGGATTGGGACCTAGTATTATGTTTCATGGACTGCTCTCGATTTTCCTACAAAGTTGCAAACAAGGGCAGTCGATGACCCTGATTTTGTTTCTGCAATCGGTTTTCTTGAGAAACTTAACTTAACCGAGTTTCTTATACTATCGTTTTTTGCAAGATATCGCACTAATTCTTGTCATTTTTTGTGATTTGTATGGCGTAAGCGCCACACCAGCTCGGACTTATTCAAAAGGATGTTGGAGTGTATTGCGTCGTTTCAGTAAATAAATTTATTCAATATCCAATAACATTTTCCTTTATCATTTCTCAAGAAAACCGATTGCAGAAACAAAATCAGGGTCATCGACTGACATTGTTTGCAATTTCGTAGGAAAATCGAGAGCAGTCCATGAAACATACTAGTCCCCTGGATTAGTATTTATTTATATATATATATATATATATACAGGGTGGGCGGAAAGGAGCTCCCTATTTTGGATTGGTAAAAAAATACGTATATTATCCATTTATTTCAGAAGAAATAATATGAAAAGGTAGGCATACATGGTAGGTTTTCTCTAAAATTCAATGTGGGCTCCAACTCTTTCCACCAGCTTCTGGAGCCGCCCAGGAATGGCGTCCACTGACTTTAGCAGGAACTCCGGCGGGATGGAGGACATGACTTCCCGAATTCGGTCCTCCAGTTCTTCCAATGTCCTCGGTTTGGTGCGGTAGACTTCTTCCTTTACCCACCCCCAAAGAAAGAAGTCGCACGGTTACCGCTGAAAAACGGCAGAATCGGTTCAGTGTAACGGTGTGGTGTGGTATGACCTCAGATCAGGTTGTGGGCCCGTTCCTTCTGCGCAACACCATGAATGCTGAGCGGTACCTTGCTATGTTGCGAAACGAGGTCTGGCCGGTTGTCAGCACATGGGAGAACATCGACGATCTGATATTTATGCAAGATGGCGCCCCTCCGCACTTCGCTCTTGTTGTCCGTGAGTGGCTGGATGCCCACTTCCCTGGGCGTTGGATGGGTCGTCGTGGTCCACATCAATGGCCAGCCAGGAGCCCCGACTTGACACCGTGCGACTTCTTTCTTTGGGGGTGGGTAAAGGAAGAAGTCTACCGCACCAAACCGAGGACATTGGAAGAACTGGAGGACCGAATTCGGGAAGTCATGTCCTCCATCCCGCCGGAGTTCCTGCTAAAGTCAGTGGACGCTATTCCTGGGCGGCTCCAGAAGCTGGTGGAAAGAGTTGGAGCCCACATTGAATTTTAGAGAAAACCTACCATGTATGCCTACCTTTTCATATTATTTCTTCTGAAATAAATGGATAATATACTATTTTTTTACCAATCCAAAATAGGGAGCTACTTTCCGCCCACCCTGTATATATATATATATATATATATGCACTAGAATCACAAAATAACACGTGACCTTATTAATAAGCAAACAACCACAAGGAAAAGGAAACACAAAGTCCGAGCGCTTTCGTGATATATTCACATTATCCTTGATAATGTGAATATATCACGAAAGCGCTCGGACTTTGTGTTTCCTTTTCCTTGTGGTTGTTTGCTATATATATATATATATATATATATATATATATATATAGGCCTATACACAGAGGCCCTTGGTGTAATGGTTAGCATGTCCGACAGGCAACTGGATGATCCCGGGTTCGATTCCTGGGAGGTGCCTCATTTTTGTTAATGCGCCTCGGTAGTGTAGTGGTTAGCGTCGCTGACTACGAATCCATCGGCCCCGGGTTCGAGACCCGGCGGCAGCCGGCGCGCAGCAAAACCCAGCTGTTCATCCTTCCACACAATGAAGAAAGTGGTTGGTAGATAAGTGGGTACCCTAGGTGGCCTAGTGGTTAAGACGCTGGGCTGCTGATAGGGCGTAATTCGGATGCCACGTTAAACTGTAGGTCTAAGGGGGAGTGAAGAGCTTGACCTTCGTCAGAATGAACAATTCGTGCGGAAGCTAACCAAAGGTTAGATATGAAATGTCTACTCGACATGGATAATCTTAAGGAAAGGTCCCGGTTCTTAATACGTGGTACAGAGATTTAACATATTAATAACATGAAAGATTATATTTTTCTCAATAAAATGCACCCCCGCATTTTAATTAACGTTTTTAAAGTGGACGGCATTTCTTGCGCCTGGCAGCGTTGTGTGCAAATTAGATCAGAAATTTAACGCCTAAGTACGGAAGGCGGAAAATTTTCTTCCGGGATACCTCTCACGGGCGTACTTCTTAAAGGCCTTCCCGAACTGTGAGGACCGCTTCCACAACTTCCTTCTCTAGGCGGCGAAATTGTATAATCCAGGATATTAATGGGTAGGTAACATTTATATACACGTTAGGTTAGGTTATATTTGTTGAGGGAGTGGGGGAAAGTCATAAACGAGTGATTTGCGACTGAAATGGATGTCAAATTCGAATAAATCACACAGAAATACATCGGGAAAACATGTTTTATATCAAAAAAAAACTTCCGGGGACGCTTCCTTAAGATTTACCTCTTTTATACATTTATTAATTTTATTTATTCGGGTAGGCCTTCGCTAGCAAAGTCTTTCAAACATAAGAACCAGCCTGTAACCCTGAACACTGAGCTTAGCCTTAGAACTAGGCCTCTTGATCAGAGCTGGGCAGTATTTAAATACATTTGTGTATTTAGAACTGTATTTATAAATACATTGTTTTTCATGTATTTAAATATAGTATTTAAATACTTTAATGAGTATTTAAATACTCAAAATATAAAAATGTAAATACTTTTACTGGTTTAATACACGTTCTGTACTAGCACAGTACGACGCGTCGACAGTGTAGTACAGCATGGTTCATGTTTCAACGTGTCAGTAATCAGTTCAATCAGTTGTGTGCCACTTAGTCGAAAGCGGTTGATTTCTTTATCGTGTGCGTGTCATGGCTTCAACAAGCAAATCCATTGAATCAAACAGTGATATATCTGCAGATAATTTAAAATGTATTTAAATACAATTGATGTATTTTGTATTTAGTATCTAAATACATTCGTAAAATGTATTTAGTACTTAGTATTTAAATACATTTCTCCCATGTATTTAGTATTTAGTATTTAAATACATTCAATGTATTTATTGCCCAGCTCTACTCTTGATATATAGTAGGCCAACCCTAAGTTTAATCTAAGTTAGACAGCTTAACATTTGAGAAAAGAGACTGATAAATTAGAGAGTTCCGGCGAGTGCAACCAAAATGAACCCAGAACTGAGAAGCAAAATACTTGAGGAAAAATCAGCTGAACTGAATATGTATTCACTTGAAAATTGTCCACTGACAGGAGAACTAATTCGAGTCCAATATTTGGCACTTTTTCCTTATTTAACACAATTTTTTTTATTTTTCTGCTATTATATATATATATATATATATATATATATATATATATATATATATATATATATATCTTTTTTTCCATATAATTACAAAGTTAATTGAATGCCCGATTAGGTTAATTGAATGCCCGATTAAGGTTAATTGAATGCCCAGTTAGGTCAACTGTATGCCCTTGACAATTGGTTAGGTTAAGTTGTGATATTTTCGTTAGTTTTAACGAAAATATCACGACTGGTTCTAACTGTACGCCCTTAAATTTACAAGAACTACATCGTTTGATGGCTACTACAAAGGACACTATTGATCAAGAAGCATGGGCTACTTATTCACCAAAAAAATATATTCTTTTTCGCTATTTACGGCTACATACCAACAATTAGAATATATTCGTGAGGTTTATCCTTGTGCGTAAAATTTTTTTATATTTGCTAATAAATATTCGGTTTATAATTTTTTTATATTTGCTAATAAATGTTTGGCTTAATATGCGTGTAAATAATGAAAAAGCGGCCAATATTTAAAAGTGATAAGTGGCTTTGATGATGTAAAGTTAGCGGAAGTTATTTGATTCGGATACAGGATCAATTACATGAAAAAATAGATATAAATTGAAAGTCAAAAGTTATTAAAGCCGCATTTACATTGATGCTAACTCGTTATCTACATGTTGGCTTAGCATGTTAGCTAACGTTGTTATCTAACATGCAGTTAGTGTGCACTGTTTACACTGGAACACGTGTCATGGAACACAAACATTTGTCTGCTAACTGACTAGTAAACAGCAGGGTTGTTAACCTATCACGAACAAAATTTCGACAAAAAAAAAATATATATATATATATATTTTTCTATTTTTGTCGGAATTTTGATCGTAATAGGTTGGCAACTTTGCGTATGACAATAGCGCCTCACATGTCATATTAACGAGCTATTTTTCGCTCCGGAGCATTCACAAAACAAGTTAACATGTCAGATAACATATTTTTGACCATGTTAACTAACAAATTTACCCCATACACTGGGCTTTATGAGTAATGCTGTGAAACAATTCTTTTCAGACAAAATTTATACTTCAACTTTCATGCATTAGACCACGGGTGGGGAACCTTTATTGTGTGACGGTCGGACAAATTTCAACTAAAATACTCTCTACCGGACAAATTTGCAATTTTAAAAAAGTTTTGGTCCATAATTATTAAGACGTAAATCTTAGGGCATTTCCTGCATAAAAAAAATATACTGCATGACTTTAAATAATCAAACTGTCTGTGGGCAATTCCTCACCCCTGCATTACACATTTTATTGTTAGAAAATTCATTAAACATATCAGCTCGGTCTTTCCAATCGTTTAAGAAGTTGGGACAACTTTAGACATTTCAATTGACGTGAGAAACGTCCAATAAAACGTCCACTACTATTTAGAGTTCGAGTCCCCAAACGAAATAATGTTCTGGGTCGTTTAACCTCCTTCGTCAAGGCCCAAATGGGAACCTACAGCTTGACGTGGGCCCCGGACAATCTAAGGGTCGCTACATCATCTGAACGCGGAAGATAGTCACCCACCAAACTACCGAACAGACCCGACGTAGCTTAACTTCGCCGATCTAACGGGAAGAGGTGTTACGATGTGGCCACAACGCAACCCCACGCGGGGAACTAACTCATCAATCAGGATAGAACCTAATTCGCCATTTATAGGAAATAGTCTTGAGTAAAATTTTCATGAATTTAAACGAATTCATTACGAGCTTCATTCGAGTCTGGCATTATGATAAATAGAATTACAATGACCTTCCCGAAAATGTATTCAAAGAAATGACTTGCAAATGCATTCAGGCACTAATATTAAGTGCCAAAGAAGGCACGACACAGTATCAAACAGGGAGGAATGACATTATTAAATAAATCCTATTTTTATTTATACCTCCAAAATTTATTCACATTTCATTATATATATATATATATATACGGTGGCGCAAAAGTCGCGCACCATAAAAATTTTCAGTGTTGACCCTATTGTTTTTTTTCTTTTGGGTAGGGAATAGGGATAGCTGCGAAATTAACAATAGACGAGAGGGTGAGCTTGGTTTTAATGTATGGAATACCAGGTACTACAAATCCCCAACCTAAAAGAAAAAATAATATATTACATATAGTCAACACTAAAAATTCCTATGATGCGCGACTTTTTCACCACCCTGTATCTACAGTATATAGTAATTACTTACCGCTGCTATCACTCAGGTGTGAGGTGGGGGCGGGAGGGTAAACTGCTTCTTCCGAAGTAGAGGCCCGATTCAGGTGGGACTTCCTCTTGTGGGATTTGTCTTTCTCCTCCCCAGAGGTCCTCCTTCGAACCCCAGGGCGACCTTCGCTCCCACTCAATGTGGAATCTGCAGAGTCCACGCGACCATCCTGAAGAAAGTAAAGTTTACAGCATGATCCGGCGACCGCTGCGTATGTAGATTGGAAAGGGTTTTTTTTTATGCAGGAAGGAGGAGCCAAGGGCGAATGCCCGCAAAAGCGACTCCCCCCCCCCTCCCCCCTCCCATAGAAGAAGAAGAAGAGAGCCAAATTCAAGGTCTAGGGTTTTGGAGCTGCCTAGACACTGCGTTTAAAAGTATAGTTACGCCGTTATACGGTGGTGATTAGGTGCCCCACCATACCCTGGTATAAAATGGGTATGGCACGTAATACGATCAGGGTTGTACCGAGTAGATACCCGGGTAGGTGCCCACTTACCCGCCCAGGTCGGGTTTTTTTTACAGTAAAAAAAAACCCAGGAGTTTTTTCGGTGTTTTTTTTTTCTTACAATTCAAAAATAATTATGATCGAATTTCAATAGTGAATATGATTCAAGATTAGTCACTTAATTTTGACCTTCAATTTACTAAAACCTCTCATTTTCTTACTGAGTTCCTACTCAAATAGGAATTTGTACCCCACTAGTAGTGATGGAAATATGCAAGTGGAAACTCAAATCTTTTCTGCAAAAACTTTATTTTCTATCTGCCAACAGTATATTGTAAATCTAAGTGTATTTCACTCCTGAAATAAGAATTATGGTTTTTACTCTAGGTTCTTACATCTGCCAAAAGTGAATCTAGGTGTAGCTATTCACTCATGAAATAAAAGAGCGGGTACCAACAACTACTGTACAGGGTGGCGCAAAAGTCAGGAACCATAGGCACATTTTAATAATGTGCGTTTTAATGTGTGTTTTGCTCTTTTCAGATTTGTTGTTGAACCTATGGCACAGAAATTGACAATAAATGAACGGGTGGAGATAGTTTTAATGTGTGCAAGGCGTGGTAACACACACCGATCAGTTGCTACTGCTTTTAATAACAAACACCCTGAGAGGCCGCCAGTTGTTCAGGCATCAGATGGAAAACTGTTCACTCGCTTCAAAGAAACGGGAAGTGTTCATGATCGGCCAAAAAGTTCAACCGATGCAGTAACATCACTAACGGTATTCAATCACCTCGAAAACAGCCCACGTAAGTCCTTAAGAAAGTTATCCCAAGAAACGGGTGCATCCAGAAGATCCATTCAACGAATTCTTACAACAAATCGTTTCCACCCCTGCAAAGTCCAACTCGTTCAGGAACTGCCAGTGGTTTCTACAACATCGACAGCTTCAACGAAGGATCATGTTCAGCGACAAAGCGATATTTCACCTCAGCGGTCGTGTCAATAGGCATAATGCATGCTATTGGGCCAATGAGAACCCCCACTGGATGGAGGAAGGACAAGCGCAATTCGATCCACGAATTATGGTGTGGGCTGCGCTCTGGGGGGATCGGTTAATTGGTCTGTACTTTTTCGACGGCAATGTAACAGATGAAACATATCCGCGTATGCTACAAACATTTCTAATGCCCATACTGGACGACATTCCATTGGCAGAACGGGCAGAGATGTAGTTTCAGCAGGATGGTGCACCACCACATTTCGCAACCATCGTCCGGAGCTCTTTAGCTGAAACATTCCCAAGCAAGTGGATCGGACGGCGAGGGCCCATCGAATGACACCTATGTCTCCAGACCTCACGCCTCCTTTTTCTTGTGGGGCCATCTCAAGTCGGTAGTCTATGCTGATCGACCCAGAACCATAAGTTTTCTTAAAAAATAAAATCACATCTGAGTGTGCCAAAATCAGTACCAATGCGTTAAGGAATGTTCAAACATCATGCACTCAACGCGTCAGTGTGTCTCCAAGTGGAAGGCCACCAATTCGAACATTTATTATACGAGGGCCACTCAATATATTTTGCCCCACCTTTTTTTTTTTCTTTCCAAGTTTCCTTGTAAGTTCCAGAAATTGTGTGCAAAGTAGTTACATACCTTTTTTACAAGTTTTTATTTTTCCACATAGTCTCCATCCTTTTCTACGGCTTTCCTCCACCTCGAAACAAGGGCATTTATTCCTTGCTGGTAAAAGTCTGCTGGGTTCCGCTGGAGCCACCTCTTAGCCTCCTCAACAACCTCATCGTTACTCCGAATCTTTCTTCCACGAATAGCATCCTTCATTGGCCCAAACAAATGGAAGTCTGAAGGTGCCAGATCTGGGCTGTATGGAGGGTGGGGTAACACAGTCAAACGCATTTTTGTGATGGCCTCTCTTGTTTGCAAACTAGTGTGTGGTTTTGCGTTATCGCGCAAAAGAAGGACGTCTTCCAGTTTTCTCTCCCGTCGAACTCGATTTATACATCTCTGGAGTCTCTGTAGGGTAGCAATATGTGCCTCCGAGTTGATTGTTTGTCCTTTCTTTATAATGTCCACCAGAATCACCCCTTTCATGTCCCAGAAGATGGTGGCCATAACCTTTCCTGCAGAGGAAGACATTTTGAACTTTTTCTTGCGTGGCGAGTCTGCGTGATGCCACTCCATGGATTGGCGTTTTGTTTCAGGTTCAAAGCGGTGTACCCAAGTCTCATCCCCAGTCACAATTCGTGAAAGGAAGTCATCCCCTTTTGTCTCGTATCGAACCAACGACTCAAAAGCAATTTCTTTTCTTTGGGCTCTGTGATCTTCAGTCAGTTCGAGAGGAACAAACCGTGAACACAGTTTTGAGTATCCCAGTTGCTGAATTATCGTATTCACACTTCCTTCACTAATTCCTAGCTCCAGTGATAACTCCTTGTACGTGACGCGCCGATTTGATCGAATGATGGTGTTAGCACGCTGCACAGTGTGAGATGTCACAGCCGATGCCGGGCGACCGCTGCGTGGCTCATCATCGAGGCTGGCTCTCCCTCTCTCTGATGATCTCACACGTTTAGACCAGCGTCCAACTGTGCTTCGATCAACAACAGCATCTCCGTAAACGTTTTGTAGACGTTTTTGAATATTTCCAACTGTTTCCTTCTCTGCGGTTAAGAACTCGAAAACAGCTCTCTGTTTACGACGCACAGCACTGTCAAACGCCATCTTCGAAACTGCGTTAACCATCGGTTTTATACAAGGACGTTTAAAAGCGGTTTTATACAACGAGGGGAGATTCAAACTGGAAAAATCCTGTTATGTGAAGCGCAGAAAGTTCAAACTTACGGACCAAAAGACATTTCAGCCCCATGGCCTATTATTTAGCTAAGAAAAAAGGGTGGGGCAAAATATATTGAGTGCCCCATGTAATTTAATAAAATGTGCCTATGGTTTCTGACTTTCGCGCCACCCTGTATATTCCACAGGAAGAAAATGATCCATCAATTCGCAACTACTAGTAGCATGATAATCTATTCACATTTCAAACTATTCCACATATAAAATGATACCTATTTGACAAAATTACACATGAAAATAACTAAAACCTTTTTGAAAATTAAAATAGATGACAATCCATTCTCCGCATTATTGCTCAACATAGTTTAGTCTTTAGACCATCATATTTTTTGTGTGACAGAAAGGCTAACGCGTAAACTAACAACTTTACCACAACTAAGAACAGCAAGAATTTTTTTGTTTCACCAATATTCATCCTCGCTCCGTTTGAGGAGTCCACTTACAACATCCTTCCATTTAGATTTAGTCCCATTTATCATAACCCTGTTTACAAAAATCAAAAATCTAATCCAATATTTTACCGTGGATGCCACGCATTTTTAATTTTTCTAACAGTCTTTTATGGGGGAACTGTGTCAAAAGCTCTACTAAAATCCAAATAAATCACATCAATCAGTTTAGCATTGTCCGAGTTATCAGTGACACACTCAAAGAATTCAAGTAAATTTGTCAAACATGACGTACACACTTTTACGTAAACCATGCTGCGTATTTTTAATAACCTCATTTACTTCTTGAAATAATTGCGGGTGTAATTTTAAAATATTTTCATACTATTTCTTTACAAGAAAGGTTAGGCTTATTGGCCTATAATTTGATACTATTTTTCCACTGCCTTTATTTGGAAATAGGTACAACATTTGCTCTCTTCCAATCCTCTGGAATTCCACACCTATCCAGAGAACTTCTGAAAATCAGACTAAGTGGTTCAGCTATTATATTAACAGTTTCACCCGATACTTTAGCAAAAATTTCATCTGTCCCAGCAGTTTTATTAACACCCATTTCTGAAATGCATCTTTAACTACATCTTCCTTTATAACATCATCATCTATCCGATGATCAGTCATCATGATTCCTGGAACCTTATTATTTTGCCTTCTTTTGTAAACACTGATGAAAAAAATTCACTAAAATCGTCAGCCATTTGCCCATCCTCTTCAGAAATAGCGTCATCCTCAACTAATGGCTCTTTCTTTCTCACATTTTTCTCGTTAAATTTGTAGCATCCAAAAAACTTGTTAGCATTGCTACCATAATTTTTTGTAAAATTAATTTCTGACTGCCTCTTTGCTCGCCTAATATCCTTACTAACTTGATTTCTTATTTGCCTATACATAGCTTCATTTAGTTCTGTACTTTATTATAATTTTCAAATGTTCGCCTCTTCGTCCATATCTTTGTTTTCATCTCATTTCCAAGCAAAGGCGGCAAATCCTTGAAGTTACATAAACTAGAAAGCTGCCACATCTACCAAATTCAAGTTTGGCTTTTTTTTTTTGTAGTTTAAAGTAGTGATGCACCGGAGCTCCAGCTCCGGCTCCGGCCGAGCAGGAGTTCCGGCCATTTTAGAAAACCTCCTGCTCCGGCCGGAGGTCTCGCTAAACTCCGGCCTCTGGCCGGAGGTGCCAAGTACACCAAACTCAATTCTGACAACTTTTAGTTTTAATTCTATAAAACTATAAAACCTCATTTCTGCACCTATCCGAATATTTCAGTTCTCAGATGACTAATAATAATTTATTTTATGAGTGATCAGTGATTGTATTAATAATTGATTTGATATAGGCTACTTTACTCAGCATTCAACAAGACATCATAAGTTTCATAACCTGAGGATATTCTGTTCAATGAGAATTTTTAGAGAAATTAGCGCACACAAAGCATAGAAAGTCGACTTTTATAAAGTTTAAGTTATTAAAGACTTAATAATTTAAAATAGCAGGACTATAATATATAAACCCTAAATAGATGAGACGATGGACCACACACACATACCGAAATAAATCAATTGGCCGGAACGCCGGAGGAAAGAACACTAAGCCGGCTCTGAGCCAGAATACAAAGTCATTTCGAAATAGGTCACGTGACCCCGTTTTTCATTCCCATTCCGTATAATGACGATGTGACCATGCCCAGTGGGACGAGTCATTTGCGGCGATAGGGAGTCCGACGAACAATCTACGAGTCACTGACTCACGTTAATTTCGAAGCCTGTTTTATGATAATTTATAAACATAACAAAGCACATATTTTATAATCTATGTTATCTAAGCACAAGAGGCTTGAAGTATTTAAAAGACCAATAAAACAAACTTTCGCCCAATAAAACCCGGTATTTTTTTAACCATGGTTTTTTTTAAATAATAAAACCCGGATTCTTGTTTTGTTTTTAATAAAACCCAAGTTTTTTACAACCCTCATAAAAATAGCCTTTTATGAATATGAAAGTGTGACATACTCTGCAAAGTGTATATTGTAATTGAATGACCATATAATAAATCACGTGGTTTCTTTACTAACATCATTCTCTTAAGCGTTACTCAGAGTTAGTAATGGTAAGGGATGATGAAAATAGTGTTAACACTAACATGCATGTTTTGGGGGTTGTCCACCTCCCTTCGTAACGATAAAGATCATATGACGGAAGGGACCTACGCTTTAAGCGGAATCCGAACCTCGGAGTGCTACAGCCTTTGGACGCGGAAGACGATCACCCACGTAACTACTATCCAGACCAAATTTTGTTCAGCTTCGTTGATCTACAAGAAGCGGTATTTCGACATGGCCGAGACCCGACTCTTTACGATGGTACGTTAACATCACTATCACATCATCATCACGAAACAACCAACACAACATCTACGTACCCTTGAAGGGACCTTCCAATACTGTTTTACCTTTTTATAGGTTTTTGGGTATATTCATACAACCCATTATTGAGAAGCTCAACCAACTTCTTTCTTCTGAGAGAAATTTATCATACATACAGCGTGGGTAAGTCAGGTGGAGGAGGACAAGTTATGTATAGGCTCAAGTATTGATTAGATTCCCTAACAATTTAAGGGAATTTAGCCAAGCTCAGAGTGTGTTTGAAAGGGGGCCTAAAGTCACAAGACTCGATGGTCTAAATGTTGTATGCTGAACATTATTAAATTTTCGCACTCATTCTTACACTTCAGTCATACTGGATTTACTCTCAGCTTCAATGGTGTTATAATATTCAGTCTTGTACTCAATCATTGTCATATTCACGCACGCATTTTATATTCTATCAACAACAAAAAAAAACCTGCATCAATATTTAAATTAAAATTATAACATTACTGCAACTCGAAGTAAACTTTAACATAAAATATACACACACAAAAAACTATATTATTGTCACGATAAAAAGCGTTGTCGTTAAGTAAACAAGATGGCGTCAAATTGGGACAAACATGGCGGCGGTCAACGATCTCACCGATTGATCTCTCTCCGCGTCTTTGTTCCATACCAACCTCCGTTAACTGAACTAAAACGAGACAGTAATTAAATTTTAGAAGCTCAATTCTAAAAGCCTCAAAATATCATGGAAATGTTTAGATTCAGATCTCCGCAAATGCCTTTGAGAAAATTGGACCCTCAAAAGAGTTCACTATATTCACTCCACGCTGGATTACATCAAGGACAGAGCTCTTCATGAGAAAAACGACACTTACATTTTCTATTAATCATTTTAGCCTTCATCCATGAGGCTAAGGCAAGTGGAAAAACGCGCGCGCGCACACACACACACACGTGTGTGTGTATCTCCGTATAAGCGACGTACCGACTTTTTTAAATCCATATATCTAAAGACGTAATTAGTGAAACCTAATCTAACCTAATCTCACTACCATCGAATCGAGAAGGGCGTGATAAATGTTTCAGGCGCAAGTGAGGACTCGAAAGGTGTTTTTCATCGTCATTAAATAGTGATTTACTCACTAACCTAACCTAGCGTAACCTAATTTATTAATCAGGACGAGCGTATCTTTTTCTGAAAATAAAAAAACCGTGTTCTAGATTTTTCATATACATTTTTAAATGTTCCGAAATACCAAAAGTGTTACCTCACAAAAAATACCCTACTACATCTATGAATTATAAAATTACATTAATTGCAAATATTTGCAACTATACTATTTCCGAAATATAACACTGGTAATTGGTGTATTATATTAAAATTGTATTAAATATTGTATTCCGCAACTTTGAACTTCGTTTCTGAAAACAACTTAAAAAGGCAAACTTTAAATTTGTACAAACTTTTTTAAACTTTTAATTGTAAACCATAATTGTGAAAATGGAAGTCATTCGAAAAACTTCGAAACCCATCAACTAAATCATGGAGAACGTAAAAGCTCACGAGCATTTAGTCTACATGTACTAACCAAAGGTGGGCCTCGCTGCGTGGATGGATCTGACGATGGTTCTTTACCGACGGCGGGAGGAACTTCATCTGAAAAAAATGGAAATAAACCGCGTATTAGATGAAATAGAATTATCATCGTCCACGGAAGTTCACAAACTTCAGGAAACCAACAATACTATGGTCCAACGTTAAACTGAACTTCAACGATGCAAATGGGAATGATTCAAGTTTTTACCATTAAAAGATTAAATAAGAAAAGGTGAAAAAAAAAACTCAGAAATGGTGAAAAAGGTTAAAGTAACTAAGTTTAATTGGTATGAATTTTTTTTTAAAGTCCTCATTACGTTTAAGAACTTTTTTTTTCTTTTAGTTTTAAATCAGAAAAGGTCATTTAACCCTAAAATTAACATTTTTTTTTCTTTAACACGGACGTACTACGTAGTTTCGAGGAAAAAAAATTCAACTAGAAAAAATTCTAAAATGCACAAAAAAATTTATAATTGGTAACATTCTAATGTGTGTGTGTGTAATTTTTTTTTTTTTACTAATAAAATTTAAAAAAAAAAAGGTTATTTTTTAATTGGGGGGGGGTATTATTATTATTTTTAGGCAAACTTTTCTGCAAAACGGTACAGTCTCTCCCAAACGTACATTCGGAAAATATGACTCTTCTCGCCAACGTTCATCGGAACGAAACACGGAGTTCTATGTCAAGACTTTCTTTTGGGGCGATTTAAACTCCTTCAGAACGGCAAAGGTCACGTAACGGAGGGGACCTACAGCTTTACGTGGGACTCGAACCAAGAATCGCTACATTATCTGGACGCAGAAAACGGTCACCCATCTAACTACCTCCCAGACCCAATGTCGCTTAACTTCACTCATCCATTCGCAGTCAGATTAAAATTAGGCTAAATTAACTTATGGTACTATTTAAACAATACAGCAATACAACACAGTAACAGGGTTATCCCAAAAATACATAAAGGGACCTAACTCTCAATGTACGTCAAAAGTGATCAGACAGTTGTACTTCAATATACAGTGGCACGATGACACAATACAGAAGCACATAATAATAATAATAATAATAATAATAATAACACGCAAGTCATGTAATTTCGAACACGTTAAGCCAAAATATAAAATGGCTTTCTAAAAATGAATATTTGAAAAGAGGCAGAGAAAATCTATTGCGTAAAAGGGTTGAGGCCCCACGACATTATCGAACAATTTTCTATTTCCATAAAAAAAAAGTGTCCTCCAAGGAGAATTAATTAAATAATATAAAGTTTTTACTGCATTTTTTACGATTCAGTTTGTGTACTATTAAAATATGAATGTACAATCTTGAAAAGCGTGGGCGTAAGAGAGAGGTATTGACCGTATTGATTTGCGTGGGTGGGGCGGACACTTGTTGGGCGGTGTGTGTGTGTTTATATTATATATATATATATGAGAGAGAGAGAGAGAGAGAAGAGAGAGAGAGAGAGAGAGAGAGAGAGAGAGAGAGAGAGAGAGAGAGAGAGAGAGAGAGAGAGACTACCTCATTAGATGGAAGCTCTTCTTCCACTACAAACAACAATGAGAAAGGGAACTTTTGTCCAACAACAAGTTACGAAAAGAAAAACTTCTAAAACCAATCAATGACGAAGTGACTTTTGTTCTATTTTTCACATTTTATCACAAACCAGTAAATATACTGTATGTTAAGATTTTTTTTTTTTTTTTAATTCCTCTCAACGGCAACTGTGGGTGATACCTTAATCCAGTGATTCGAACCTTTCCTGGCTCAAGGCACCCTAATCCCATCTGCTCTACTTTCGCGGCACCCTGGAGCATTTTCCCCCCCCCCCCCCCCCCCCCCCACCGTCCCTGCACGCCACAATACCACGTAAGTTCAAAACTGAGCCTACGCAGTTTCCAAATGGACGAATAAATCGCCAATGTTCTATTTTTAATTTCCAGATCTTCATTAATTATTACATTTACTTTATATTTTGTAAGTTTCATAAAATTTCGTGGTATCCCAGTTAGAAAACATTGCTATAATAATCTAACACACTACCCACTGCCCGTCTAGCAATGCTGTTGATTGATCATGATATCGAAAATGGGCGGAGCCTACCTGAACAGCTGTTGGCTGAATAAAGGAAAACGGCTACAAATCAGCTGTGAATTATTATTAGATGATAACTTAAATAATTCCTTTTTTATCCCACAATTTCTAATTGGGTTTTGTATAACGATAGGAAATAATATCGTAAATAAGGCTCGTAATAAATACAATGAAATTCGTATTAAAAAATATCAGTTTAATTAATTTCCCCGTGCTTTCGACGGTTATTATATAATCTCCTTCAATGGTGTTCATCCTACTCCTTTTCACGAGTTTACGAAAGAGTTTTGAAAACTAACATTCCAAAACCTTCCGTTAGATGGCGCTGCCAGATGTACTAAATTTTTAATGTTAATATATGTAAAAATGCAGTGTTCTCGTTAGATTTATGGTAACATCCTAATCAAAGCCCCAATTATGGACAGATTACGAGACCTCGAAACAAACGCAACCCACAACACCGTCGTCAAAAATTATATTTACTTATCAATTGTAGCCATGCACTGTTTTAAAGTTGACGCCCAATCGTACTGGTGAATGCAGGGTTGCCAGATACTTTTCAAGAAAAGTAGCGAGAACACTACCCAAAAGTAGCGAAATAGAATTCAAAGTAGCCCAAAATAATATATATATATATTATTATATATATATATATTATATATATATATATATTTAAACACAGACCGTGCATGGAACAAGGAACTCTTCTGGGAAAATTAAATCCTATAGTCCGAATAAGTAATGGTAAATGACAAATACCATAGTTTTTCTTTTCATGATGCTAGTCCCGTCGTGGCAACGGGTCTCTCGCAAAGAGGTCCCATAAATTATAGCTTCCCTCACCAGCTATCTGCAAGCAGACAGGATCCAGCTTTGGGACATGGATCTAGGGTTTAAAGCAAGCCTAGTCCCACTACATTTAGAACCTCTATATAAGTAAAAGACTCGTTGATTTATCAATCCGACGTGAATGCAACGAGTCTTTTACTTATATAGAGGTTCTAAATGTAGTGGGACTAGGCTTGCTTTAAACCCTAGATCCATGTCCCAAAGCTGGACCCTGTCTGCTTTGCAGATAGCTGGTGAGGGAAGCTATATTTTATGGGACCTCTTTGCGAGAGACCCGTTGCCCACGTCGGGCTAGCATCATGAAAAAGAAAAACTATGGTATTTGTCATTTACCATTACTTATTCGGACTATAGTGGATTTAATTTTCCCAGAAGAGTTCCTTGTTCCATGCACGGTCTGTGTTTAACATATAAGTTTCTCAGGGGACCATTCTGAGTTTGTGTATATATATATATATATGAATAGAAACGACATAAGTGTTAAGGAACGTTTCTGCACACGAGGAAGAGATAACGAATAAATGAAAAATGAGGCGAACCGCCCGGGAATCGAACCCAGGGCCTTCCAATTGCCGGTTGGACGCTCTACCATTATGCTACGGACCTCACTCAATCACAAATCGAAATTCTCCCACATAGGGCAGAAACCAATGCGGTCATTGCAGTTATATGCGCATATTCACGATTTGCGAGGGTGCCCTCTCAGGGCATTGGTTTCTGCCCTATGTGGGAGAATTTCGATTTGTGATTGAGTGAGGTCCGTAGCATAATGGTAGAGCGTCCAACCGGCAATTGGAAGGCCCTGGGTTCGATTCCCGGGCGGTTCGCCTCTTTTTCATTTATTCGTTCTCTCCCCTCCTCGTGTGCAGAAACGTTCCTTAACACTTATGTCGTTTCTATTCATTTATATACTGCGCGGTCATTGCAGTTAATATATATATATATAATTTCGTTATATTTAATTTTAATACTAAAGTTTATTTACCTCATATGATTCACAAATCACAGTTGTATGGAATTTAATAACTCCTCTTCTTCATCGCTTTCAACTTCGTTGTTAGATTTCTTGTATATGTCGGAATTATATTTTAACATCGCATAATAACATGCATAATTTTGAATTTTCAATTCAAACTTCGATTTAACACCCGCATACGTATCAATATGTATTGCGACGTTCCAAAACATTTTTAAACGTTTTTGAAGACGCGATTCAGTGGCTCGAGACTCACAATTGAGTCACTGAGTCACGATCGACTCTGGTCGATCTGAACATCTGGTATAGTTATGTACGTAGTACGGCTGCGGTATACGAGTCGACCATACACAAAACATAAAAAATATACAATTTAAATTAATATGGAATTCATATTATGTATATATTCAACTAATATATTAATATTTTATTTCAATAAAATTTATCGATTTTCAAAATAGCCCAAAATAGAATTACAATTTTTGGAAGTAGCCCATTCCAAGTAGCCCAATTCGCGAAAAGTAGCCCAATCTGGCAACCCTGATTAGTGGTGATAATAATTCAGGAAATAGCGCACTGGGACACGTTCGTTGGCCTGAGCGATGTGCCAGTTTCGGGCCCCTCTTTATTGATTATTTATTACCAGATGCGTTATGTACGAAATAGATTTGCGCGTAGATCAATAGTGAATATGAAGCAAAGGTTAAAAAAATACGAAAAATACCTTCCTATTAATATATGAAATTATGTATATAAATTTTACTTATGCGATGTTGGCCCATCTTTCCACGGTGGATAAGCGTTCCTTCATTTCGAGCGAGGGATTGGCTTGATGGATGAGAGAGTTGCTCCCTTCAGCTCGCCTGTCACCATTTTCCACTTTTGTTTAGATAGTTTAAGGATTTGGGTGCTAACAGAGGGGATTTTTTTGAAGTATTTCCTACTTGCTTTTCAAACGAATGAAGCTAATCCACGAACCTCTGTCCAATAATTTCAATATTTTAGGCTGGCCGCACGCAGGATCATCTTGCGACTGACGACTTAAGTCGCGTGTGATTTTACATTAACAGAATGGGGGGGGGGCGCCCCGTACATAGCAGCGGCCGCGACGCAATGCCCCAGAATTGCAAGATGATCCTGCGTGCGGCCGGCCTTAGTCTACCTTGTGTTTGAAAGTACAGTATTTCTGCCTTTCTTTTAATTGAACAATACCTTAGTTTGCTTCCGTCCGAATTGTTCATTGATGAAGGTGAAGCTCGTTAACCCACCTTCGACCCATCAGGGAAGTCAGAAATTACGAGGTCCTCGCCCAGACTCGATCTCACAACCTCCCAATCAGTAGGCCAGCGTCTTAACCACTTTGCTACCCAGAGTACCCATTTATCTACCGAACAATTTCTTACACGAAAGGGCAAACAGCTTGGTGAGGTGAGCGCCGGCTGTTCTCGGCGAGTATCGAACCCAGGGTCGGTGGATTCGTCGTAGTCAGCGATGCTAACCACTACAACACCGAGGCGCAACACATTTTCATTTATACAAAGCAATAACGATAAATAATTGGACGGGCTCGCTTCAATCCCGGATCGACTTCATGACCCCAAATTTTACACTTTAAAATCTGTTTGCTAAGTTCATCGTTTCGGCGCTTGAAAACGGTTGAAGGAAGAACCCATCGAATCTACCTTTAGAATTGTTTTCACTCGATACTCAAAAAAGGCGCAAGAATTCCGTGAAATCTGGATTTTTCTTGTTAATTTATCGCATCTGATGGAACTTTACAAAAATTTTAAAATGATATATAAATATCACCCCCTTATTTTCATGTCTTCGATTTTTTTGCAAATTACGTCTCTAAAATTTAGAAAACGGGATATGTCTGAATAGGAGAAGATTCACATTTTGAAAAGGATATTTTTGATCACTGAAAATCTCAGGAAAATGGGGTGAAAAGCGAAACCTGAGGACTTTCCGGAAAAAATATAACAACAATAATAATTATTATTATTATTATTTGGGGATTTTAACCTCCGTTGTAACATCTTAGAAGGTTTTATGACAGCTCTGCGTGGAATCCGAACCATAACCCATTCAAACACGACCCAGAGGCATCCTAATCACTGAAATCCGAATTCCGACCCGAGACTCAAATCCAGGACCTTGAAATTAACAGCCACTGTCTGCTTTAGAATGTTGCAAGCATTGGCGTAGCCACGAGCGGGGGTGAAAGGTTAGAATCCCCCAACAAGGACCCAAGGAGTATAACAAACATTTATTCACGGTCCATTATACAACAAAGTATTATTTGTCCAACATATACAATTTAGGCCGGGTCGAAAATTGGAAATTTTTTTATTTCTTAAAAAGTACACTATGTGAGAAGTTTCATTTCATCATCTTAACAAAATATTAAAATATCAAGCATGTGCTACCCCTGCTAGTCCTAGTACATAACTCTCCTCCATTTTTCACCCTCATATTTGCATATATTTAAATGGAAAAATTTTTTTTCTTAAAAAGTACACTATGTGAGAAGGTTTTTTTATCACTAACAAAATATTAAAAAGTGAAGCATGTGCTACCCTACTACCCCTATCACATGCCCCTCCTCCCTTTTTCACCTTCATATTTGTATATGTTTATTGTTTAATGTTGTTATATGTTACATGATAAGTTGTTTGTTTAATGCTTGATATTTTTATGTTTCCGATAAATAGAAATAATTTGCATTTGCTTTAATTAAAATTTGAATTATCATAAATTATAAATTACATATAATTTGATTTTACTTCTGAATATAAACTATGACTACTAGAAGCAAGTCCTCAAATGCAGCCTTTGGATATTCTATGGAATTCCCAGCAGCCATGACTCCTTCAAAAGCAGATGTTGCGAGACGCTACCTTTTTGTGCGCCGTCGTGAAGAAGCTAAATCAAAAGGATCAGCAACTGCTAATGATTGTTACAGGATTGTTGTAAAAGATACTGAAGACATTTGGATGAAATTTTCTTTTCCTACAATTAACACCAAAGAAGAAGCCTCAAAACTGAACGAGGTGCCGTTACATCGAAGAAATGAAAGTTTGCCTTAAAAGTAGCTCAGTATGATGAAATGTTTGATATATCTTCTTGTGAATGCTATGATAAGGGAATTGATAGGAAATCTTGCGGGTGTAAGGATAAAATACCAATGGCAGAATGGAAGTCTTTTGTGGGTCAAAAACAAAGAAAAAATCAGTTAGGACCAATTGATCGCTTAGCTAGTTAAACAAAGAAGAGATCTTTAGCAAGAGCCCAAGAAGCACAAGAAGAAATGACTGAAGCCACCATTGTTTTACCATCGGAATTTATAGAAAATACCGAAGACGACATGGATGTAGATTCGGAGAGTCAGGATGTGGATTATGAGGCCGATTTAGAATTGACTGAGAATATTCAGAACAGGCACTTCTACAAAAACCTAGCATTAACAGCAGATCGTTACCGTGTAAGTTGTAGAGCTGCAACTGCAATAGTCAATGCAGCTTTAAAAGATATGGGATCCTTAACCACACCAACAAGCTTGACAGAAAGAAATTAGAAAGAGAAATAAATCGCATGGGTGAAACAAATACTTTTAGGTCTAAATCTGAAAATCTGAAGATGGAGTGCCTTGGATTTGATGGAAGGAAAGATAACACATTAACTAAAAGTGGAAAGATAAAAGAAGAACACTATGTTATTGTGAAAGAACCTGGAAGCATCTATGTAGACCATGTCACACCAGATAATGGAACTGCTCGCTGCATAGCAGAAGAGTTGATAACTATTATTACAGACTCGAACAGCACAGATACTATCAAAGCTTTACTGTGTGATGGTACTCCTGTAAATACAGGAAAAATTGGTGGAGCCATAAAACTGGTTGAAATTCATCTTAACAGACCAGTGCAGTGGTTGGTGTACCTCTTGCATTTGAATGAGCTGCCTTTTATGCACGTCTCCAAAGCCACTGATGATAAAACAACAGGTCCAAATACTTTTGTGGGTTCAATTTGGAATAAACTGAAAACAGATTTAACAAAATTGGAGGTAGTCAAATATTCTCACGTAAAGGGAAACATTAAAGAAATTCCAGCAAATGTTGAGAAGGAGCTAAGCAGTGATCAAAGATATCTCTATGATATGTGTCTGGCAGTGCAAACTGGAGACACTTCTCAAGATCTGTCCACTCGATCTCCAGGTACCCTTCACCATGCTCGCTGGCTAACTCTAGCCAACAGGGTTCTTCGATTATATATCTCAATGCCAAATCCCTAAAAACCTTCAAGATATAGTCAAGAATATTATGCAGTTCTATGCTCCAGGGTGGTTTTGGATAAAATCTCATCCTAATGCAACTGATGGTGCATATAACTTTTGGCATTTGATGTGCTTGCTTCGAAATTTAGATGAACAACATAGATCAATCATAGAACCAGTATTAAAGAATAACGCCTACTTTGCCACCCAGAAAATATACTCATATCAATGGTAACTGACAAGAGACTAGAAATTAGGGAGCAAGCTATTCAGAAAATCATCCTTTTAAAAACAGGATTTTCAGGTACAAGAAACTTTGAGTTGCCTCGAACCCTCAATTTCCAATCTACTGACTACACCGAGATGATCGATTGGCAGAGAGAGATCATTACTCCTCCACCGCTGCTAAACAATTTTAGCGACGATGAGCTACTACAGGCTCGATGTAAGCCACTGGAGATAGCTTCTTTTCCATGCCACAGTCAAAGTGTGGAAAGGGCAGTGAACCTAGTAATAAAAGCATGTCAGGAAATAATAGGATATGACAACCGTCAAAAGTTTATCTTAAACTCATTAGAATCAAGGCGAAAACTGCCCAATTTTGAATGGAAGGCCCAATGGAATGAGTAAGAAACATGAAATAAAATTTCATAATGATATTAAAAATTTCTTCCCTTTTTGATGTGATAAGGAACAATGAAAAAGTTAATTGAATTTTAGCACATTTATTATGCCTCTAATTTTTTCTTCTGAATATATTGTTGTACTTAATTAATTTTCCTAATACTGTACATTATTAAATAAAATATTATACGTTAATGAAGATTTATGTCATCAAAAAACCTGAATGTAGAGTAAGTCTCGTATAAATGAAATATTCTTCAATATAGGTGAAAAAGTGAAAAATTGTGCCAAGGGTAGGAGGCTTTAAACACCGAAAATAATTTATGAGGGGGTTCCTGCGTTCCATTCAAACCCCTCACAATATGTACCTTTTCAATGTAAAATTTCGACCCGGCCTAAATTTATACACGTGTAGGCTTTTTCATGGGGGGGGGGGGGGGGGATTATAGCTGATTTAAAATGAGTGCCTCATCACCGTAGTGTAGATATATAACTGAAAATTTTTAAATATTTCATGTGTAACCTCCCACCATTAGAAATTTCTGGCTACGCCGTTGGTTGCGAGCATCTGTCCCATTATACAGGGTGGCCCAAAAGTCAGGATACATAAAGGAAATAGTGTCACGCATTATGTTGGCTTATTCATATAAATGCTCAAACTGAGACCCATTAACCTCAATACCAGCGATGTAGTCGAGATAATCAAGACTGAGACCAGAAAAAAAGGTCTCGAGACCCGTGTCGAGTCCCACATCACTGCTCGATACACTTCTGAATTCTTCTTCCGAGTGACATCCTCACACGCTTCTATTTGAGCCTTCAATTCCTCCAAGGACCGGAGACAATCACTGTAAACAACGAATTTCAAATGACCCTACAACGAGAAATCAAGGGCGTTAGATCACGTAACCTCAGAGGCCATTCAACAGGAACAGAGCAAACTATTAATATAAATAATTTTCCCTGTGTCCCGACTTTTGGCCCACCCTGTAATTTCTATTTATCTGCTATAATCTTCTTTTTCCGTTTTTTTTTTTTTTTTTTTTGTAATCTATCGTTACGACTCTAAAAGCCCTTTATAATTTTCGCCGATTTTCCTCCATCTTCATCCTCTGTCTTTAATCTGTTTACGTTGCTCGCAAATCAAAACAATTTTATCAAGTGTCATACGAGGCCCTCCAAGGAAGAAGTGGCCAAGCGACCGAAAAAAAAAAAAAAAAAAAAAATGCCAGAAAAAAATGTACCAAATTTGAGTGAAATAACTGTTGAACTTTCGAAGATACTTCGACGACACGTCTTCAAAACTTCAAAAGTTTTGTCACTTTCAAATTCGTACGACTTTTAACTGCGTTTTCAGGCGTTTTTAACTTTTGTCGTTTAGCCACTTCTTCCTTGGAGGGCCTCTTATCTTTTCTTCCGACCATTTCAGAACGTTTAAAAATGGAGTCTGCCGAGCTCTCACGCTGTGTGGTATCTTTATATAGTTTCGCTTCTTTCGCAGTCTCGACGTAGCAAAACGTTACAATAAACAATCATCTCTTTTGATATGTTGACAGATGACTGCAGAAGTAATGTACTTTGCACACACCTACGATGTGGATAGTGTACCGAATTACGAGCTCTACTTGGATCTTACGATATCCTTTCAACATTCACACCCTTCTTTCGCTTTGTTTACGGAATCTACATCAGAAAATTTTCCACTTGAATTTCCTTAAACTAATGCAAGACGAAGTGTTTCTTCAATTAAGTTTGAGGAATCTATCTTCTCTCGTTTTAAGGGGTAAAAAAAAAACCAACTCATTCTTTTATCCGTGATCAATAAGCGAATCAACCGCGATTAGAATAACTTACTCTTAATTTGCCCCCCACTGGCCTCAGCCACCCTGTCAAGCCTCGTCGTCATCGATCTCGATGAATGTTGAAAAATTTATCGAGCTGGGGTGTCTATCAACTACGGCCGTCTAGAATTCTCGGGTATTTTGGAATCAAAATTGTTAGTGTGTTGTCCGTTCCGCCATTTGACACAAACCATTTTACGAAACCCGCAAACCTGTGTCTATTACCATCACATCAAAAATTAAATTTTTCGTTGACTTCAACACATTTGCTTCTTAGTTGATATTTGACATTTGTCAACAGTTCACCAAACGAACGTGACGCGAGTCCAAGCGCTGCACAAACCACTCCATTTCAACAAGAAAAACAGACTGCAAAGAAACTGGGCTGGAAATTTTGCCACTTGCGCGCATCGGGACAATGAAACCGTAGTTTCTGTCCTCTAAGACAATTTTAGCTTGTTCACTGCAAAAAAGAATGGAACCTTCTGCCGTCCCCTTTCAACGTGAATTTTTTCTTTTTTATAAACACTCCTTATGTGTCCATTTTTCATTCAGCGAAATATATGATATTAAGCCAAGAGTCTCGTCAGAAATGCCTTTACGTTTTCCTCTGCATTTTCAGATTTCTTCAGTGTCCAATGTTGCCATTGTCAAAACATGAAAGCCGATTAAGACTGTCCTATTATTTTTATGCGAGAAGTTCTAATTGGTACAGCTTACTTCCAGTAAGATTTTTGTTGTTGCAGTAGGGAATCACTCCCATCATATGTATCGTTTGAAATCTTTACCATTAAGTGCGCGTTCCTCATAATTGGGAATGTCTTTGAAGAGGATAATTTCATGGTCTGTTCTCAAATTGCGCGCATGGAGGAGGACGACGACGTTTTTAAAAGGATATTTCTATCCACATGTGCATTCCACAAATCTGCAGCAGCAGTTGCACATTCTTCCCTGATAGAACCTGCGGCTTTTTTTAGATTTACAAAAACTACTACATGACGTGTGTGTGTGTGTGTGTGTGTGTGTGATTTACGTTCGCTCCGATTCGGTGCTATCTTTTGTATCACTTTCCTCCTACATGGAAAATAGTTACTACTTTGTTGTAGGATATATTTTTTTAATTCAATTTTGGTTAAGTTAGGTTAACCTAACCTAACCTAACCTAACCTAACCTAAAATAAAACAAAAAAACTGAGTATGTATAACATGAAGTAGCAGTAATATGATTTCGAATTTTTTAATTAAAAACGTAAAACGAGTGAAATGAGTAAAAAATTATTATTATATAGGATAAAAAACGGACTCGCTAAACTTTTAATGGAGCTTTCTTAAACGCAAGCGTAACTGATTAAAAATATGAAAACGTAAAAAGACATTACGTGTAGAAGTTTATATAACTTCAATACAAAAATGTAGGAAGAATTTGGACTTTTATAACTAACTAACTAACTATTATAAAGTAGTGTCAATAGTAAGCCACCTTTCTTACCAATTAGGTCGAACTTTGTAAACAAGTACGATTTTGTTAGGGTACGCTACATTGAGTCAATTTAACTCAGATTAACCTAAAAAGAAGTTAGAGGGTGTGTAAATCTGAGAAAGCCTAAAGTAAGACTTATTTTGACTTCGAATTTTGAGTTAAAATCGTAACGGGGGACGAATTAAAAAAAAAAAAAAAAAAAGCCTCAACTTTCTTATTGACCCCCCCCCCCCCCCCGCTACTTTATCACAAGCGAAAGTGATTAAAAAAAAAATATATATATGATAGTGTTTGAGAAAATAAAAGCAATATTTACATCGGTTCCGTCTACGTGCAACAACGCGGTAACATCATGCCGCCATACAACATTGATTTATGTACTTATGAAAGCGCCCTCTCGTTCATACCTTGTGAACTTTTATGACGCCAGTGTGCGAGTTAACAATGGACGCGCAGTTGTCACTGCACCACAAAAGAGCAGGAACAAAAATCCTCTCGTAAGGTCATGTTGATCTTGTTTTGTGACTCGCAAGGACCAATCCTTGCCCACTTCATGAAGCGTAGTGTCAATCATATTCAAGAGTACAACATACTGTGACGTATTCGGGATCCACCTAAAACCAGCTGTTCAATCAAAACGGCACGAAAGACTCGCGTGGTTTTCTGTTGCAATATGATGATGCGAGACCAAGCAGCAGTGCTCGGCCGACCATCGACACTTCGAACCTCGACCACATCCTCCTTACAGTCCAAAATCTACCCCATCCAATTTGGATCTCTTTGAACCCCCAAAAGATGGTTTCTGAGGCTGAGGATTTGCCAGTAATCTCGAGGTCCAACAGGCAGTACAACTGTCACTTATACAGGGTGTCCCAGAATTAACTATCTATTTCAATGAAATCGGACAAATTTTTTAAAAACACACTTTTATTTATGTTTATCATGTTTAATATGTGTTAAAAATGTATAAATTTCTTAATTGTTTTCATAATTTTATTTTCATAATTTTTTCATTATCTGGTCCAATTAAAGACCGTCTGAAGTCATAGAATGGCAAAGAGACTCTCCAAAAGTTAACGTGTGGCTTGGAATGACCAAATCCAAAATTTATGGCCCATTCTTCTTTGCGGAAGCAACTGTAACAGGACCGTCTACCTTGATATGCTTCAGCAGTTTCTCGAACCACAGCTTCTTGATGATGCATTCTTGATAATGTTTGTTTCAACAAGATGGAGCACCATAAATTTTGGATTTGGTCATTCCAAGCCACACGTTAACTTTTGGAGAGTCTCTTTGCCATTCTATGACTTCAGACGGTCTTTCATTGGACCAGATAATGAAAAAATTATGAAAATAAAATTATGAAAAAAATTTTGAAATTTTCATTTTTAACACATATTAAACATGATAAACATAAATAAAAGTGTGTTTTTAAAAAATTTGTCAGATTTCATTGAATAGATAGTTAATTCTGGGACACCCTGTACAGCAACCAAAAACACTTCTACCAGAATGTATCAAGAAACTTGGGCGTCGTTGGAAGTGATGCGGTCCAATAAGTGATACGGGGGTCACTCGTTTAAGTTACGAAATGTTTTTACTTTCTGAATAACCTTGTGTGTGTGTGTGTGTGTGTGTGTGTGTGTGTGTGTGTGTGTGCTGGCCATCTAGAGTTGTCCCTGAAGCAGTGCTCCCTTATCTAAATAATTCCAGTGCGAAGAATTGCATAAACAATTTATTTCAAAAAGTCAAGTCTCTCACCAAGTTGGTCTTTGATATTTATCGAAGAATTGATGCGGCGATGAAATGATGACTTCTTGTATACAATAAGAAAAAAAATCCTTTAAAAAATGCATGCTATATGCGCCTCGGTGGTGTAGTGGTTAACGTCGCCTGACTACGAATCCATCGGCCCCAGGTTCGAGACCCGGTGATGGCAGCCGGCGCGCAGCAAAACCCATCCTTTCACACAATAAAGTGGTTGGTAGATAAATGGGTACCCTGGGTGGCCTAGTGGTTAAGACGCTGGGCTGGTGGAGCGTGATTCGGATTTCACGTTAAACTAGGCTGACCATACGTACCGTTTGTTTTATATTTCCTGGCCGTCCCGTCGTTTTAATAAAAATGTCAATTTTGTCCCGGTTTATGTACTTACTTTTTCATGAATACAGAATATTACATAACCCCCGTCCCTTTTTTGCCATCCCAATGTCCCGTTTTTGTCTCAAGGAAATATGGTTAGCCTACGTTAAACTGTAGGTTTAACTAAGGTGGAGTGAAAAGCTTGACATTCGTCAGAATGAAGAATTCGGGCGGAAGCTAACCAAAGGTTATAGATAAGATTACGAAAGCACGTTACGTTTCATACTATACTTTATCTTCCACTCTCCTCTAACGGGTAACTGGGTACACGAGATGCGGATAAGTGCACACATGGTGTCAATGAACTCTGAAACTATTCTGTTCATTATACTTTCACCTACTTTCCTATAAATCTTGTTTCGCAACAATCGCTGTAGTGGCTGGCGGAGGGGAGAACCTCGCTGCTCTATACTTTAATATTACTGTACTACTATTCCTGTGTGGAATCTTCACACGTCTATAAGTGTAAACATGGTACAAATTCGAGTATTTTTATTTTCACTTGCTTTTTCTATTTTTTTTTCTCTACTTTTTTCTTGGGCTAGCCTAGAGTGGATCTTGGGTTTTTGTTATCCTGTAACACACACAACGTGCGGATCCGCGAACGGTGGTTTCTGTTTAAGTAATTGAACAGTGAAGTACTCGCTAATATAACCTAGCCTAATCAACTAACCAAACCTAATGAGGAGCAACATTCTTTTTCCGATAATAGAAATGTTTCTAGACTTTTTATATAAACTGTTTAATGTTCCGAGGTACCAAACGTATTACTTTACAAAAAAGAAATCCCACTACATCGATGAATTCTCACACATTCGACCTCACTTATGTCCAGTTGCCTGCGCGCGCGCGCGCGCGCACACACACAAAACGAATCTTCCTTCGCTGCAGATCATCCTTTACTGGTGAACCCATTTGTTTTAATTTGCTTTGCAGGTACATTCGAACTCATGATTACAGAACCAGTGAATAGAATATAAAACGTGTGTGTGTGTGTGTGTGTGTGTGTTACACACAACTACACCGTGCATTGAACAAGGGACTCTTCTGGGAAAAATTAAATCCACTATAGTCCGAATAAGTAATGGTAAATGACAAATAATATAGTTTTTCTTTTCCATGATAAGGATCTGCTGAGCAGATAGCTGGTGAGGGAAGCTATATTTCAGGGCCTCTTAGCGAGTGACTCGTTACCCACGTCGGGCTAACATCATGAAAAGAAAAACTATAGTATTTGTCATTTACCATTACTTATTCGGACTATAGTGGATTTAATTTTTCCAGAAGAGTCCCTTGTTCCATGCACGGTCTGTGTGTAACAAATGTTTCTCATATATATGGGATGAATTTCACGATTAAACACGTGAAATGAATGAATGATGCAAACCCACAGGGAAAAAGAAAAATGATTCCAAGGCCTTTCGTGTATTCAGACATTCCCTAACGAGTTGTACTTCTGAATACACGAAAAGCCTTGGAATAATTCTTCTTTTTCCCTGTGGGTTTGCATTATATATATATATATATTAGCAAATTTTTACATATAAATCAAAGGTGTTCCCAAATTAGGGACATTAAAAGTTTATGGAAATCAATTAAAGTTAAGAGAATGGTCGTTTCAACTTCGATTTTCAAAAGTTTTCGCCTATAAACGTTTTCGAATTAAAACTGGAATTACTTTCTGTCATTTTAGTTAATAAATGCGAGCAATAAATAATAAAAAGACTAATTATTAAAGCGAGTCTATTATTAACATTTATATTAGTGGTCACAAGAGAGAACTCACAAGGCAAATTGGACGAAGCGTTGTACAATAATTCTTGCCAAGTCACCCCTAGACCGAAGTCCAAACAATCCTTAATGAACTTTACGCACGTCTTCATGACAGAAAAAAGGACAGGAATGAATAGAAAAGAACCAAAATGGGTAAAAAAAAAAAAGGACAGAAAAGGACCCACAAAGATCTCTGGAGGATAACGGAGAAGGACCAAAATAAGATAATGTACAGAGGAGCAAAACAATTGTGAAATGGATAAAAAAGGACCGAAACAGTCGTGAAAAGGATAAAAAAAGGACAGAAAAGGACCAAAAACGTGTGAGAAAAGGATAAAAATGACCAAAAGGATAAAAAGGGACAAAAAAAAAGCCTAAAAAGGAAATTACGAAGGACAGAGAAGGAGGAAAAGAGGTGTGGAAAGGCTAAAAACGAATTGAAGGCCTAAAAAAGGAGAAAAATAAGGTTGAAAAACTACAGAAAAGTACGATTTAAATGGAGTAAAATGCCGACAAAGACAAAATCCTAAAACAACAAACATCCAAAACAGGACCATAAAAGGATCAAACAAGTTACGAAATGAATAAATTTAACTGCGTGAAACAATTCTAAGGAAATCCTAAAACAATTAATATAATGAAAGGAAGACGAAATCAACTGGTATTGAAAACTATGTAAAACCAAAAAAAATTGAATAAATACGGTCAAATACACAATATAAATACATAAATGGCTAAAAAATGACAAAAAACAGAAAAAATGAAAATCAAAAACAATATTTGACACAAATTTAAGCATAAACTAAAATAGAAATAAGACAAAGGTAAAATATATTTTAAATTACGCGTAAAAGACAAATAATGGAGTAATCCAAGAGGAACAGCCGCCATGGGAGAATTACTAACTGACTTTTAGGTTAACAATGTACAGGAGGACGAAGGAGTGACGCGGGAGTGAA
Source organism: Bathynomus jamesi (assembly GCA_023014485.1). Taxonomy (NCBI): domain Eukaryota; kingdom Metazoa; phylum Arthropoda; class Malacostraca; order Isopoda; family Cirolanidae; genus Bathynomus; species Bathynomus jamesi. The sequence goes on from JAJOZX010006109.1 coordinate 94,489, forward strand.
AAGGAATTACAGGGTTGATCGTAGGAGCTCGCGAAGGAATACGTGGCGAAGGATGGCGTAAAATCGCCGTGGATTTGAGAACACGAAGCAAAAGTTCTCTGGCAGAAACCATCCTTACCTACGAAGGACCTTACGTAGACTGAGAATGAATGTGGGTGAGAGGCTTATTTTACATCACAGGCGAAGAAGTGAGAGCGAGGAAGAGAGAGAGAGAGAGAGAGAGAGAGAGAGAGAGAGAGAGAGAGAGAGAATCCTTGACAACGAGTGAGGGTAAAAGGGACACGAAGTAAGATGAATGAACGCGAAGAGAGGGAGCGGCAAGAGCAGAAAGAGGGCACTGAGGGGGAGAGCATGTCCAAAAGGGGAGATATAAGGGGAGAGCCTCTGGAATTAAGGGCAGAATAAAACTACGAAAGCTCTATGCTATGATGGATGAAGCAGAGCTGAATAATCTCTCATATATATATATATATATATATATATATATATATATATATATTCGATGATACCAACACAAAAATTTATTTGACGACCGGTTTGGAAGGGCTTTGTTCAATCTTCTGCAGTAGAAACTAACTAAAGGTAATTACAACTTTAAAAGGCATTAATTATTATATTAAATCTACGTGTGGGGGCTGGACGGTCTCTCATATTGATACTAACCGTATTTTCTGTCCATCATATAAATACACCTTTGCACATGCGCGATATATATATATATATATATATATATATAATATATATATATATATATATATATATATATATATATAGTGGTCAAAAAGTAACGCAACCCATGGAGAAACGCACATAATTGATTTTTTTCCTTCTGTTGCAGGCGATGATTCAGAAGTGTGTTGATGCAATTTCACAGGAAACGTTGCAAAGGGTCTTTAAGAACATGAATCGCCGTATCCACTTGTGTGAAGCACAGAACGGTGCCCACTTCCAGCACTTGCTCTGAAATAAATCGTTTTCCCATGGGTTGCGTTACTTTTTGATCACCCGTTATATATATATATAATATATATATATATATATATATATATATATATATATATATTATATACTGTACAGGGTGGGCCGTAAGTTTCCATACATAGGAAAAATAAACATTTTTTTATGGACAACCATTTTTATTTATATAATATGCTCTACATGGTTGCCATTGTTTTGAAAACACATTTCAATACGTGTTCCCCACTGTTGATGAACACGCATTAGCACAGTTGACGTTATGCTTGTAATGGCGTTGGTGATACGTTCCTTTAGATGATTTATGTCTCGTATCTTTTCCTGATACACCATGGCCTTCAAGTGCCCCCAAAGATAGAAATCAAGGGGGGTGAGATCTGGGTATCTGGGAGGCCACTCCAGGACCACGCCGACCAATCCAAGCATCCGGAAACTGCTGCTGCTGATCCAAATACCGACGCACGTGAAGACCATAATGAGGTGGAGCTCCATCTTGCTGGAAGTAAACTGGGAAGTTACCTTCCTCGTTTAGCAGGGATGGGAAAATCTCTTCTTGCAACATGTTAAGATACCTTTCGGCATTAAGATTTCCACTGACAAAAATTGGTCCAATAATTCTGTCACCCCATATCCCGGCCCACAACATCACTTTACCGGCACCTTGCATCTTCGTCGGACTCAGCCAGTTAGGGTTAGCATTACTCCAATAACGTATGTTTTGCCGATTAACCTCTCCATTGACGTAAAAATTTGCTTCATCAGTAAACAAGATCTTACGTCAAACGCATATTCTTAGGGTATCTGAAACATAAAAACAAACGTTTAATTTTTCCTATGTATGGAAACTTACGGCCCACCCTGTATATATCCGCCTCAGTGGTGTAGTGGTTAGCGTCGCTGACTACGAATCCATCGGCCCCGAAATCGAGACCCGGCGACGGCAAGCGGCGCGCAGCATAACCCAGCTGTTCATCATTCCACACAATAAAGAAATTGGTTGGTAGATAAATGGGTACCCTAGGGTAGCCTAGTGATTAAGACGCTGGGCTGCTGGTGGGGTGTAGTTCGGATTGCACGTTAAACTGTAGGTCTAACTAAGGTGGGATGTCAAGCTTGGAGTGACAAGCTTGACCTTCGTCAGAATGAACAATTCGGGCGGAAGCAAAACCAAGGTTATATATAGTATATGAGAGAGAGAGAGAGAGAGAGAGAGAGAGAGAGAGAGAGAGAGAGAGAGAGAGAGAGAGAGAGAGAGAGAGAGAGAGATTACATTTTCTATGTACTGCTGAAAACAGATCAATACTTCATGGGTGTTTCTATTTCATGGTTTCAACCTTATTAATGAGCGTAAAGTGTTAATATTTGGAGACTGAAACAAAAATCCATCCTGAATGAGTATTATCATCATAGGTTAATACCACAAGCCGATATGCCACACTAGAGAGAGTGAATACCCGCTTTCCTGACCGATGGCATACGCGTGTTGGTATCATCCCACTCAGTGTGATTACCATTCCAGTCTCGATCGAAGAAAGAGAAAATTCAAAAGAATACCAAAAGATACAATTTTCAAATTGATCCACCCTCGTTACTGCTGTAGGTTTGCGCGCAAAACATACCCCATCGAGCGCGCAATTGCGTCACTTTCTCTTTGTACCTTTTTCCTAAATCAAGAAACTTCTCAAATTCTAGATTCCCACTCGAGGACCGTGGATGAGAATGGGAATGACAGGGTAGGGGGGATTGGGGATGGGGGGGATAATTACGAAGGTTTCAGACGTGCTTTGTGTAATGTAATGTAATTTTGTAAAAAGTTTCCTTAAACGTTTCTCACTTCAAATGTTACGAGATTTTTGAAACGTCTTCAAATATTAACATTTAACATGATGTTTGACCTCAGCAGTACTGCGAAAGTCGGACACCATAGGAATTTTCAGTGTTGACTATTTTTTTTCTTTTACGTAGGGAATAGGGATGGCTGCGAAATTAACAATAGACGAGAGGGTGAGCTTGGTTTTAATGTATATACGACAAATCGATGAATCGGTACAGAATTTAAATTTTGTACCAATTCATCGATTTGTAGTACCTGGTATTCCATACATTAAAACCAAACTCACCCTCTCGTCTATTGTTAATTTCGCAGCCATCACCTACCTAGAAGAAAAAAATATATATATTATAGTCAACGCTGAAAATTCCTATGGTGCGCGACTTTTGTGCCACCCTGTATATACGAAGGGTGATCAAAAAGGTCTCGGTATTTTAAGATCAAATTTACACCGTATCTAGTACAAATATTATTAAATATGTGTATAAAATATAAAAATGTTAATCAAAATATTTTTTGTTTTACAGGTTGTAAATGTGAAGCAAAATGTGATAAACTTTATAAAAATGGACAAATTTGAAATACGCGCTGCCATTAAATATCTCTCTAAGATGATGATGACTCCCAAAACGTTTTTGAAGATATGCAGCACACATTAGGAGACTCTGCCCTATCTTATTCTACTGTTAAAAAGTGGTGTGCGGAATTCAAACGGGGTAACACGTCGATGAAAGATGATGAACGGTCTGGATGGCCATCATCAACATCAACTTCAGAAGAAAATGTCCAAAAAAGTCAACGATCTTGTCATGAATAATCGCCGAATTAGTGTTCGATTTATAGCTGAAAATGTCGGCATTTCATTTGGCAGCACACATTCAACATTAACGGACAAATTAAAGCTTAAATGAGTGTCTGCGAGATGGGTGCTACGAATGTTGACTGACAACCAGAAGAGAACTCGAGTTCAAATTTCAAGACAATGTTTGGACCTTTTCCAGCAAGATCGAGAAAAATGTGTATCTAGGTTTATTACTATGGATGAAACGCGAGTTCACCATTTCGATCCAGAGTCAAAACAACAACAGCGTGTGTTGGAAACACCCGTCTTCACTAACTCCACAGAAATAAACAAACAAATATTTAGGGAATTCATAACAACACTAAACCACTTCACAGATACATCCAAGCTATACAAGACTATAAACAGCATTACCCACTCTAACAGCGGCATTCACACCTCACACGCGGCTATCTGTCGCAGCCAAAATAATATCCCAACATATACACAACAAGTTAACATTCTAGTTAATCACTACGCAAAGATAAGTCACTTAAACAGAGACAACAACCAGAAACATGCAGACAGACAAACAGCCAGACACAAGAAAACCTACACTACAGACTCGACACGACCATTACACCCTTCAATACAGACCAGACCACCAACATCATCAAATACATTAAGAATTCGAAGGCTACTGGCAGGGCCGGCCCTAGGGTTGCTGGCGCCCCGGGCAAGCTGAACTTCGGCGCCCTTACAAGTATAATTTTAAAATTTGTTCACAATGAGGAAAAACTACAAATGTAGGAATAAAGAGTTTATTACAATTAACGATATTCACTCAAAGTACAACTAAACATTCTCAAAATGGAACCATGTATGAAAATATAAGAGACAGTGTTGCCACTTTTGTCTGAGGTAAATCCACAAAAAATGTAAAAATTCCACAAAGTGGCAACACTGATGAGATATCATAGGATGGCAGCGCTGCCAGGCGTATGTAATTTGTGCTCAACGCTCACCTACGCGGCCACATCAACCCATGTGACATGTCATCCCATGTCGGGCCAAACTGACCTTAGCTTTACTGGTAGTCTCTATTAGAGACTCCAGATTCCTGGATCTTGGGAGCATTGCTCCAGTAAATTTGACCATGAGAAAAAGTAAATTTGGGTTTGGGTTTTGTTCATCCGCTAGACGTTATGCAATTTTTTTGCGTATACGTTCTTGTACAAACCAATTTTTTTAAATTACAAATTTAGTTATTTTAAGTTTAGTTGGTAATTCCATATTTAACAATTATTTTTATTTTTTGTTAAGCTTCAATGTTTTGATAATTAAAATTTTATTAAAACGTATATTTCTTTAATATAAAATTATCAGGATTGGACTATGTTCCATTGATCTCGGCCAGGTTTGATAAATTGGCCAGATAATTACTTGTGCGGTTTTAAGTAATCCACCATGACTCTAGAATTGAAAAGTTTAGTTAAGTTTAAACTTACTTTTACTTACTTTAACTTACCTACTTTTACTTACTCTTCCTTACTTTTACTAAGTTTAAAGCACTTACTTTTACTTACTTTCATTGTACTATATTTACTTACTTTTACTCACTTTTACCATACTATATTTACTAACTTTTACTTATTTTGTATTTTTTCAGGTAGTCAATAATCAATAATGGATCCTAATATTGATGAAGTTGGAGAGAAAAGTGAGGGTGTTAAAAGGGGTTATAATCAATAATGGATCCTAATATTGATGAAGTTGGAGAGAAAAGTGAGGGTGTTAAAAGGGGTTACTTTTGTGGTCAATGCAAGAACAAATATTCAAAGAAGCAAAAGTGGGAGGAACATTTTAATTCCAAAAAAAATATTTGTTACAATACAAGAGGTCCCAGAGTTTGGGCCCACAGCTTAGATATTGCAGTAAAGAAATACCAGGATGAAGTGCAGCAAAGAGATACGGCAAAGCAGTCATTTAGTTTGTTCACAAATGTGCTGGTGCTAGACCTCAGAAAAATGAACCAACTTCATCAACTGCTAATCTAGAAAATGAAACTTTTTCACTAGATGTTTCACAGACTGAAGAAAGTGCTTCTCCTCCACCCAAGAAACAAAAGGTAAGTGAGGAATCTGCGCATCAGACTAACAAAACTGCTTTAGAGGAATTTGAAAATTCCCAAATCCAGAAGACATTGAATGCAATTTTGCGCCTAACAAAAGAAACTCACCAAGCTGTTGTGGTTAATAAAGAGAAGAGTCAAAATATGCCTTCAAGTTCAAGTGTTGCATCCAAATCTAATAAAGCAAAAAGCAACAAATTTGACATTTCCATAGCCCATTTAAGCAAGTGTAAATCAATACAAGAAATCCTGAACAATGATTTGATCAAATCTACATTCAAATTGGTGGAAAAGAAGGATCTAGGGCATGCTGATGATTCATTTTCAGTACCAAGTGATATAATGGAAAACATTGCAAATAGTGACACTAATATGCCTGATGTAGATATAGCTGTTGAGGATGAAGATGATGATAATCAAGAAGATATTGATGATGCTTCTGATGATAAAATGTTTACATTATATTGCATAGCTTGCACAGATCCCAAAGCATGTGCTTCAGACAAACATTCTAACATAAAAGGTTACTTCAATGTTAAAGATTTAACCTATGTATGCAAACAAGGAGAAAATCAAGAGAGATGGTTTAGAAATCTGAAAACCCACCTGAAGAGACATTTAATTAAACTTCAGCATCATCAAAGAGCTGCTGTTTATGAAGTGATGAAAACATCTTCTCGGAACACTACTAAACGCATAGAAGACTTATGTGGCAACATCTTATACTACATAATGAAAACAAACACTGCATGGGCTCTATATCCAGTACTTCTAGCTGTATTACATAGGTCAGGTTGTGAGGTTGGAAATTTGAATCATAACACACATGCGTGCGAGACAATTTGTGAGCTATTAGATAATCAACTTAAAGAACAAACTGTAAAGTGGTTCTTAGAACAAACTTCAGTAACAATAACAGCTGACATTGGAACAATTTTGGGATTAAGCATGCTAGTTGTATTAGTTATGAGTGAAGAAGATAAGACTGTAAAACTTGCTGGGATAAATTTAGTACGCAGCAAATCGGAGTTTATTTGGCCAATGAAATTTTTGATGTGTTGAAGTCTCCTAATCACTTGAAACTATCTGAAGAAGCAATTAAATCCAAGGTATCTGGAATGGTTGGAGATGGGGCTTTTTGTAAGGACAACGAGCCATTTAAAAACGAAATGAAAAAGTTGTTTGGAGAAAATTTCAAATTTCGATGGGACTTAATGCATCTTGTGAACAGAGCCCACGTTGATGCATTGAAGAAAATTTGTAAACTAAGTGAGCTTTTAGACTTTATTCAGAATCACACTTCAAATCTGAGATCAGGCCTTGACTATACCAATATGGTTCTTGACAATATCATTGGTTTTAAGAGACCAAAACTCAAATCTGATACTCGCATGGTTAATTACGAATTTGATCAATTTGACAGATTTGTGGAAAATTGTGTTTTTTGATCATCCACAAGAGAAAGAAATTAGTGCCAAGTTCTATGTATTGATTTCCTATGTAACAAAGATTATGTTGCAAGTAGCTCAAAAAACCACAGTTAGTGCAGAATTTGTAGAAAATATATTTTATAAAGAGGGAAAACTGTTATGTTAAGAGTGATGGAAACAATTTCCAAATTAGCTAATGGAGGAAATACACATGATGTAGTTTCTGAATTTAAGCACGATACCACAGGGCAGCAAAAGGAACTAACAGCTGAGGATTACATCCTAAATGAAGTTTACAAATACATCAAGAAACGTTCTGATTACTACCAGGTTGCTGAAGTTGCTAGACCATCCAGAACCAGATCTGAAAGTAGTTTTACAAAAGACTCAGTGATAAATTGGCTGACAGAATATATAGAACAGCTGTGGAAAGGAATCACAGAGAGATTAAAGCATTTTGATAAAGATGGATCAACTGCCTGGAGTGAAGCACCAGCTGAAGGGACATTCTCCATTCTTGGTTACATTGTTGAACACAAAGGATCCATTAAGCCATCTCATTTGACTAAGCTGTGCAGAATTGTGAAGGAGGGTCCAGCTCCAGGCACTAGATCTGCTGTAATGATCACACAGAAAGCCATTGATCAGTGGCCAAGCATACATGGCGGTAAATTCACAACAAATGCCTACATGCAAGGTCTAACATCGTCCACTGTTGCTGCTGCAATGAATAAATAAACTTAAGGTGAGTTATAAACTGTACATTATTGTATTATTATGTTTAGCTAAAACAATTTGTAATTGGTATGTCGTCAATTCAAGAGTTTACTATCATTAACCTATCTAGTGGTGTAAGGGAAAAAAAAGTAAATTCAGAGCTGTGCTCCAGTAAATTTGTTCAAATCTGGTCATGGTCTCTAATGCTATTGGCTAATATAATGTTATAATCCCTGAAAATTTTACTCCACATCAGGAAATTTTCACATTTGAATTTATTTCATTTTATTTTATTTATTTATTTTTAGATTTTTCGCTTTGTATTTGGAAGATCCCAAACGCATGACGTGGCGCCCCTTAGCACGTGGCGCCCCGGGCAACTGCCCGAGTTGCCGGTACCTTGAGCCGGCCCTGGCTACTGGACCAGACAACATATCTAACATACACCTTAAACCAGGGTTGTGGAATCGGTCCAAAATTTTCCGACTCCGACTCCACACATTGTAAAAAATCTAAAAATCCGACTCCTCACATTTTAAATATACGACTCCGACTCCTCTAGTGTTTCACTCTATAATTATCATAATAATAAGACATTTCATCACCACCACACTAAGTGTAAAATTTTATATTTTATATTTTATATTTAAATAAATATTAATTGTATATTCTGAAAATGTAAAAAAAAAATATTAAAAAAACTTAATCTAGGGCAGGGGTGGGCAACCTTTTTAAGTGAGCGTGCCAAAATCGTCAAATCTTTGATGCAAAAGTTAATCTTTACCATTTTTTAGCAGAAAACATTAAGTTAAAATATAAAACTCAGCGAAGAATTTGGATATTTATTTATTTTAATTTTTTTTAAGGTGAGCCCGGGGAATCGCGTGCCGGAAAAAAGTCGTTGGCGTGCCACGTTTGGCACGCGTGCCAAGGGTTGCCCACGCCTGATCTAGGGGCTATCAATGAATAAGGTTTATTGACCAAAAAAACTAAATAACCTAAATGTTAGTATTTAGGATTTAGAAATTAAGGGTGACACAGGACACAGAAATTGGAGTCGGAGTCGGAAGTTTTTTACCGACTCCGACTCCGCGACTCCGACTCCACAACCCTGCCTTAAACACTTGGGCCCACAGGGAATACTAGCTCTCACAAATATCAGCACATATTCATACCAACACTATTATTCCTGACATATGGAAACATAGAACACAACACATCACTAGTACGCTGAACCTCTGGTCCACTCCGGAGAGGGCGATCGGTTACCTGCGTGCCGCCTGCTTGCTCGATCAGGGTGGGCTGATCGGCTAACCAGCAACAACAACAATTACAACTACTTCCGAGAAGTTTCCTGTTGTGGCATCAGCTGGCAAGGTCATGGCCTGTGTTCTGGGATGCAAAGGGAGTTGTGCTCATTGACGACCTTGATAAAGGAGCCACCATTACGAGTGATTACTTTGCACGGCTAATGAGAAAACTGCGCTAAGCCACCAAGCGAAAGCGACGAGGGAAACTCAGTCGAGGTGTCCTGTTTCACCAGGACGATGCTCTTGCTCACAAGTCTGCAATTGCGATGGCTGCCATCAGATAAATGGGTTTCGAATTGCTTGACCACCCTCCATATTCGCCAGACCTAGCTCCCCGTGATTTCTATCCGTTTCCAAAATTAAAAGAATACCTCCGTGGACAGAGATTTTTGGACGATGATGAAGTCTTGTCAGTTGTAAATGCCTGGTTAGAGTACCAAAATGAAGACTTCTTTTTGAATGGTATCCAGAAGCTGGTAAAACGCTGGATCAAATGTATATCCCTAAAACGAGATCATGTAGAAAAATAATAATAAAAACTATCAACTTGACTCATCTTTCATTATCAGGCCAAGAACTGTTTGATTACCCCTCGTATAGTCTTGACAGTACTATTAGTAGCATTGATGGGTTTGGTGGATGGGAGTTTCGTCTACCATCGCAATATTGCAAAGGGCAATGAGAGAAAAATTAACACTTTATTATCGCAGTATTGCAACAGTGCAGCATTTCCCCGTAACACTACACAGGCTACAACGTGTGACTCTTTCGGTGGTCGTGGCTTTCCTGAAGGAGACGCAATACGTCCCCAGGTTGCTGCGGAGATGGTCGATGGAGTGTTGATACATGGTTGATCCAATTGATATCAACCACGCATCAACAGTTCGTGGACCAAATGTGGTACCTGGAACTGTAGTTGAGGAACGAGGCTACACGGTTCATTTGCCCTGATTTTTTCAAGAAAAACGCTGATTGAAAGGATTTGTCGGTTGTCAATCTTTTTTTTTTCCTTAATGAAAGTTTCTACAAATAATTTTTGCTCTTTGAAGACATAATTAATTACGTTCTCTCGTTTAAAAGGCCAAAATTCTATCAACTTTCATTTACTCAATGAAAACGTTTAGCACTTTTTAGAAACGATGGTTTTATATACCGGGTGTCCGAGAATTATCTGTACAAGTTTTGGCTGCTATTAAAAGTCAACCATGAAGTGTAGAAATTCCAGTGTTGTCCCATTTTACAGAGAATCTCTTAAGTTTTTTCTGATACCACGTTTTGACAAGTTTTTTAGAAATGTACGCGGGTGACAGACATTGATGATTTAAAAGCAAGAATCACAGCTGCTATTGAGCGAATTGATGTGGATATGCTGCAGCGTACATGGCAACATTTGGAGTATCGATTGGATGTTTTGCGAATCACTAATGGTGCACATATCGAATGTTTGTAACAACGTTACTTTAATAAAAGAAACTTTTGAAAATACAGATTCTAAATAATCTTGTTTAAGAATTTTACGTGTGTTATCAAGAATTTTATTAAAAGATGAAATTGTACAGATAATGTTCGGACACACTGGAATTTCTAAAAAATTTGTCAAAACTTGGTATCAGAAAAAACATAATGAGATTCTCTGTAAAATGGGACAACACTGGAATTTCTACACTTCATGGTTGACTTTTAATAACAGCCAAAAATTGTACAGATAATTCTCGGACACCCTGTATGTATATAAAGGGTGATCCAGAGAAATGGGACCCAAAAGAAACCCCTGTAACTCTTAAAGTATAAGTCCTTTTATAAAATCATACGCATCATTCGAAAGAGAACAGTTACAAGTTTGTACAGGATTGTATAGGTTTTGACAATACAAGATAAGATACAAAACAAAATAAAAGTGTTAGTTAAAACTAACCCTTCAAGATGACTGCGTGGACTGTGGAACAGCTGCGTTTCATAACTGAGCAATATTATGAGCATGGAAGAAGTGTAGTTTCAGCTCAAAGATCTTTCAAGACAAATTTTCAGATGTCAAAATCACCTTCTAAGAAAGTAATCCGTCGGTGTGTCAGAAATTTTTCCCTAACTGGCAGCATTGGAAAAAGAAAACCAACTGGAAGTGTGCGCACAGCAAGGATAGACGAGATCATTAACAGAACTCATGAAATTGTACAGGATAATCCTAACATAAGCATCAGACGTGCTTCTCAGCTGTTAGGAGTTGGATGTGGAACAACACACCGTATATTCAAGCAAAATTTAATGCTCTTTCCATATAAAATTCAAACAGTGCAACAACTAAACGATGGAGATTTCGCACGAAGACGACAATTCTGTCAATGGATCCAACAGAAGGTAAATGACACCACCAATTTTCTAGCAACTTTGATTATGTCAGACGAAGCCCATTTTCACTTGAATGGAACTGTAAACAAACAAAATTGTCGTTTCTGGGCAACAGGAAATCCATTGAATATTACCGAAGTCCCGTTGCATAGTCAGCGTGTAACTGTTTGGTGTGGTCTTACTGCATCTCAGATCATAGGGCCGTACTTTTTCGAGGATTCCACCGGAAACACGGTCACTGTAAATGGTGATCGCTACGAAAAAATGTTGACGATTTCCTTATTCCTAAATTAAGAGATCTTTGTCTAGAAAACCACTGGTTCCAACAAGACGGAGCTACCTGCCATACCACGAGGAACTGCATGGCAGTTTTGCGTCAAATGTTTCCAGGCGAGTTAATCTCAAGATTTGGAGACGTTGAATGGCCCGCAAGGTCTCCGGATTTTTCTCCCTTAGATTATTATCTCTGGGGATATTTAAAGAGTAGGGTCTACAGAAATAACCCAACCACCTTGCAAGAATTGAAGGCCGCCATCACAAATGAGATACAGGCCATACCACCGCGCACACTTGCAAAAGTGATGCAGAACTTACAAGCGAGAACACTGGAATGATTGGCAACTAATGGAGCACATTTGAAAGGAGTCATTTTTAAAAAGTAAATATTTCATAATAAACTTGTAACTCTACTCTTTCGAATGATATATAGTTTTTATGAAAGGAATTAAATATTAAGAATATTTGGCTTTTTTTTATGGGTCCCATTTATCTGGATCACCCTATAGTATATATATATATATATATATATAATATATCCCCGCAAGGGGGTTCTAAGCTCGTGCTCTTGAGTGCTCTTTGTGCTCGTTTGTAGTGCTTGTTCCTGGAGGTTTCACGTGCGCCTCCCGGCCCTAGCACCCAAGGATGATGGGGCTCGACCCTGCAGTCCTTGGTCTTTTTCCACTTCGACTGTCCCTCCACCCTTTCTTTTTCCTCTGTCTTTCCTCTCACTTTTTCTTGTTTTTCCTGAGAGATATGCCCTTTAAATAGAGGCGAATCGGTTCTTCCTGAACTAAAAAAAAAATATATTATATATATAATGTTAAACACAGACCGTGCATGGCACGGTCTGTGTTTAACATATATTGTTCTCAGGGAACCATTCTGAGTTTGTGTATATATATTATATGAAAATTATTTCACGAAAGTAACACGTGAAAAAATATTTGATGATGAATAAACCACGAAGGAAAGGAAACACAAAATGGTGCTCAAGCGCTTTCGTCTAATGACATCCTCAGAACACTGAAGTACATAAAAGGGTTACAGCCTATAATAGGTTACATAAAGAAAAAAAATAAAGAAAAAAAATAACATACATACATACATACATACATACATAATATATTATATATATAATATATATATATATATATATATATGCAATAAACGGAGAAGTAAAAATAAAAATTAAAAATTAAAGGATTATCAGATTTGTAAGGAAAATATCGATTTTTAGCACAAGATCAAATTAATTATAAAATACAAATTTATACTGGAAATCTGCCCGGGTTTTAACACTTTGCCTTTTATGGTCAAGTTTCGATATATATAAAATAAATGAAAATTAAAGTTAATAAAGTAGCATACAAGTTTACAAAGATTTAGCGTTCTACCCTTCTTATCTAAATCTGTTTTGAAGAATTCAAAACAACAGGATCGAGTTGAAAAAGACCTTTGCTTATGTTGAAGTTATTTGAAAGTTGGATAATGGCAGACTCAAGAATATTTTCTATTAACAATGTTGCTAGAATGGGACAGTGTCCAGTGCCCTTTTTGTCCATTTGTCAGAGTTATCCCACTGTATTGATTGAATAATGCTACAGTTTTGTTCCACTCTAGCAACAATGTTAATAGAAATATTCTTGAGTCTGCCATTATCCAACTTACAAATAACTTCAACATAGCAAAGGTCTTTTTCAACTCGATCCTGTTGTTTGAATTCCTTCAGAATAGATTTAGATAAGAAGGGTAGAACGCTAAACGTTTGGTAAACTTGTATGCTACTCTAATAACTTTTATTTTTCAATTTATTTTTATATACATCGAACTTGGACAAGGCAGAGTGCCAAAACCTGCAGATTTCCAGTATAAATTTGTATGCTCCTCTTAAAGCTTTATTTTTATTTTCATTTTTATTTTTAAATTTATATTTTTTTTTAATTAACTACAGGGTGGGCCGTAAGTTTCCATACATAGGAAAAATTAAACGTTTGTTTTTATGTTTCAGATACCCTAAGAATATGCGTTTGACGTAAGATCTTGTTTACTGATGAAGCAAATTTTTACGTCAATGAGAGGTTAATCGGCAAACATACGTTATGAGTAATGCTAACCCTAACTGGCTGAGTCCGACGAAGATGCAAGGTGCCGGTTAAAGTGATGGTGTGGGCCGGGATATGGGGTGACAGAATTATTGGACCATTTTTGTCAGTGGAAATCTTAATGCCGAAAGGTATCTTAACATGTTGCAAGAAGAGATTTTCCCATCCCTGCTAAACGAGGAAGGTAACTTCCCAGTTTACTTCCAGCAAGATGGAGCTCCACCTCATTATGGTCTTCACGTGCGTCGGTATTTGGATCAGCAGTTCCCGGATGCTTGGATTGGTCGGCGTGGTCCTATGGAGTGGCCTCCCAGATCCCCGATCTCCCCCCCTTGATTTCTATCTTTGGGGCACTTGAAGGCCATGGTGTATCAGGAAAAGATACGAGACATAAATCATCTAAGGAACGTATCACCAACGCCATTACAAGCATAACGTCAACTGTGCTAATGCGTGTTCATCAACAGTGGGGAACACGTATTGAAATGTGTTTTCAAAACAATGGCAACCATGTAGAGCATATTATATAAATAAAAATGGTTGTCCATAAAAAAATGTTTATTTTTCCTATGTATGGAAACTTACGGCCCACCCTGTATAACATTGGTTGGAAACAATTCATTTGATCTTGTGTTGGATTCGAGCAGTACTAAAACATCGGTAGTTTTTTTCCTTCCAAATTTGTATGCTCCTCCCACAATCCTTTAATGTTTAATTTTTATTTTTATTTCTCCGTTTATTGTGTGTATATGTATATATATATATATATATATATATATATATATATATATATATATATATATATATATATATATATTTTTTTTTTTTCTGTAATCTATATACAGGCTGTAACTCTTTATGTACTTCAGTGTTCCTGAGGATGTCATTAGACGAAAGCGCTTGAGCACCATTCTGTGCTTCCTTTCCTTCGTGGTTTTATTCATCATAATATTTTTCACGTGTTACTTTCGTGAAATAATTTTCGTATATAATATATATATATATATATATATATATATATATATATATATCGGATATTTAAGTTCTTAACGCTTGAATAATAAAAGGTATTTTGGCCGTGGCTTTATTTCTTCTTACTTTCTTGAGAAGCGAGTGCGTTGAGGGAGGGAATTGTTTTTATTGCTATCTCTCTCGGGTCCCTCTTTCGTCCGTAAATCTCGTCAAGCTACACGAGATTTTATAGTGAAGTTTACATAATTTGAGGGGGGGGGGGGGGGATACTCTGTTTTCATAAACAATCATTTAGGAAAATAGAACCGAGGTTTTATCTATCTATATTAGATATAGAAAGAAATATGGAGACAGGCAAGTAGGAAAGTAGACAAACAAACGGATAATTTTTTAACCTTATTTACTTTCCTTCAAACATTGTTAAAATTACCACGAAAGCCTGGCACTTCGAGTGCCTTCTTCATTTCATGCCAACCAAACGAAACAGTCGGTAAATAAATCTCCGAATTTAGTTCCTTGCAATGTATTCCATCGTAGGTCCTATTCCCCTTTGTATTTCGTTTACTATTTTATCATCATTTTACATCAATTTTTTTATATTTTTTTCATATTTAACGGTTCCCTCCCCCCACCCAACTCTCACCCCGCTCGCCACTCCCATTTCTTGGAAAATAGGATGTCCTATATACAGGGTGTTTCATAACATGTGGGCCTCACTTTCAGGATGGATTCAGGACCTGAAAACAATGAATAAAATTTATATAAACATATGCCCGAAATCGTTTTGTTTCCGAGTTACTCCCGTTTTGTGTTCCAGCAATTCTTTCCGCAAACTGTTTACAAACACTGCTTGCCGACAATGTTTGTGTGTGTGTACGAGACTTATTTCATGTATGGCCTTGCCGACTGTAATGTTTCGTACACTCTATGACATGTTTCAATATCGTTGAGTGTAGAGCCATCAGTCAGTCAGAGGCATCGCGGTGTTTCACTGTTTCGTATTCTTAACTTCTTCCCGTGAATAAGTGCAGTCCAGTGAAAAAAAAAATCTTAAGTTTTTGTGCTATTCAGTGATAGTGTGCATTTGAAGTGAGAATGGAGGCTTATTCAAAGAGAAATGGCAGACATGCATCTCGTGTATGGACTTGCCGAGTGTAATGCGGCCACAGCAAGACGTCTTCATGCGGAAAGGTTCCGAATTGCCGTCTGCCAGATAAGAAGACCTTTCAGAGAATAGACGAGCGTCTTCGTGATACAAGATCATTCAACAAGCGAGTTTCAGATGGTGGTAGACAATCAGCGGCAGAACTGTTGAGTTGGAGGAGAGGGGCCTGAATCGCGTGGAGGAACATCTTGGTGTTAGCACTCGAAGGACAGCAGCAGCAGCAGCAGAGGGTGTAAGATACACAGCTGTGTGGGAAGTTTTACGGGAACGACAGCTTTACCCATATCACATTCAAAGAGTACAAGGCCTTACTGAAGCTGATTTCCCACCACGAGAGGCTTTTTGTACTTGGTTCCTTCAAAAGTGTGCTCGCGATCCTCTTTTTCTATCCTCCGTATTGTTTTCTGATGAGGCTGCCTTCACAAGAAATGGCGTGATCAATTTTCACAACACTCATCACTGGACCAAAGAGAATCCGCATGCCATCATCCAGTCAAGGGACCAACAACAATTTAGTATCAATGTATGGGCAGGACTTATTGCCGACAACTTAATCGGTCCTTTTGTTTTGTCTGGAAGATTAGCAGGAGAATCCTACTCCAATTTTTTAAGGAATGATTTAAGCGATTTACTAGATGAAGTTCCTCTTGGTGCCGGACGTCGCATGTGGTTTATGCATGACGGCGCTCCGCCTCATTTTAGTCGAGTAGCCAGAGACTATTTGGATGACCATTTTCCTGATAAATGGATAGGCCGTGGAGGACCCATTGCGTGACCTGCTCGCTCCCCGGACCTGAATCCACTCGATTTTTACCTGTGAGGTCATCTGAAATCCATCGTTTACGTGACACCCATTAATGTTGAAATGCTTCCCCAACGTGTAGAACAAGGATGCCAGAAAATCCGAGCAATACCTGGAATGTTTGAACGCGTCAGGCAGTCTATGACGAGGCGTGTTCAGGCGTGTATTCAAGCACTTCCTTTAAAGGTAAGGCGGATACTTGCTGGAACACACAACGGGCTGTAACTCGGAAACAAAGCGATTTCGGGCATATGTTTACATAAACTTTTTTAATTGTCTTCAGGTCCTGAATCCATCCTGAAAGTGCGTCCCACATGTTATGAAACACCGTGTGTGTATATATCCAAAAAAAAATCTAGGACACTATTTTTATTTATATGCATATTATCTTAATAATAATAATAATAAAGATCAAATTATATAGATCGAGTGTACCGAGCTTTTGAATGGTACAGACGAGTTTATATTTAATGGACAAAGAAAATAGTCCTCATATTCCAAGAGAACAATAATGATTTTCTTAAAAGGAATCATTAGCGGAAAATAAAAAATGCAGAACACTGAATAATTACGGTGACTTATAAAATACGACAATATAGAAATTACATATGGAATATCTGAGAACCTTGATATTTAGATCATGTATAATTCCATTCAATGCGACTCCTATTTCATTCTTGGTCTAAGAGTGAGAATTTCAGGAGGAGGAAATGTTCATATCGATCCGTTTCCATTTCGTGCCGTCCTTATTTTCATCCAAGTATTTCCCACTTTGGTCCGGGTTAGGTTAGGTTAATATTAAGTTAGGTTAGTAAATATTATTTATTCTCATTTGGTGTCTTTACCACCAATGCGAAGAGGAGTGACATTCTTTCTCAAATGTAGCGACCCTTCTATAATTTGGACCTTACGTAAAGCCGTAAGTCCACTCCGTAACACTACCTTGAATATTGCGAAAGAAGTTAAGCAACCACATCAAACGATAAACTTTCTCAAATGAAAAAACTTTCTCAAATATGAATTTCTCACTTTGCGCATTTTCATTTGAGACCACGAATGGAAACGAGTGTGATATTAAGTGGGATAATAATGGTGTCTTGTTAAAGAATACTAATCACAATATCGCACTAAGAATTCATTTCAACAAAGCTTTATTTAACGAGTGAATGCCATAAAAAAGGGTTAGGGAAGGTTCTTCTACGCAAAATGGAAGGCAGAACTCCTTGAAACAAAAATAATGTATTTCACTCGTTTTTCAAGAGTAAAAGGTTTTCGGAATTGCCTAAATAGATAGTTCGCTGAAGGTAACACGAAGCGCTGATAGGGTATGGTGGTGAATTCACACAAACTAACGAGTCCTTCACTTAGAAAAACACGTATAAACCTCTACGTTTAAACTACAGCTTCAAGCGATTTACGTTCCATGACTAAAACTGTTTTTGCTCTCCCTCCACTGTGATAATTTACCCGGACCTTCAAAAGCAATGTCCTCAGCGATTCACAAGGCGATTTCTTTATTAACTAAAAACGTTGATAGTTCCTCAGTCGACAGAATTCAACAGTTTTCATTACTCGACGTTATTTCTTGGATTCACACTGTAAAAATGACGTATTCACGCCATATTCTTCGACGGAACAAATTCACACTTTCCAATGAAAAATTTTCTTCATTTTATTCCCACTTTTCCATAAAGGTACTAACAATTTAAGTACTTTAATAACATATTATTAATTATTGAATGATATCATCATGATGTTTTACGCACGGTGCATATATCCTACACTAGCGGCCTTTGAGTGTGTGTAAAGGGGGGGGCGAGGGAGTTGGTCAACTTGCTGTTGATCATTCCTTCGTAAGAGTTATTACCATAACGCGACAACTCAGAACACCTTGTACGCAAACTCCGTGCAACTCGAAGCCATTTTAACCGAAGTATCCAAGGACAGCAGATATTAACACACAACAACAACATTTTGGGCTTTTAACTTCGTAACGAAAAAAAAAGTCGTGTGACGAAGGGGGCCGATAAAGCTTAACACGAAATCCGAACTATCCACGAGCCGCCACATCATCTGAACGCGAAGGACAGTGGTCACCCACCCAACTACTGATCAAACCCAACGTCGCTTAATCTCGCCGATCGAACGGGAGGCGGTGTTGCGACGTGGCCACGACGTAGCCCAAAGACGCTCGGGCAAACTTTAAATATTCTCACGGGTAAAACGAGCTTAAATTTGAAGTACCAAACTTTTCTGTCTAACTCTCTAACGCAAGGATTAATCAGTATTCTTAATCTTTTATCTACTCAACCGGTCAACTCCGGGACAACCTACCTCAATCCATCTTTCCCCCTGTCTATGACCTCCAAACTTTCAAACATAGAGTGTTCAGGCACCTCGAAAAATTTGAACCTTGATTTTGGCTCTCTTCTTCTTCTTCCATGGATGGGGAGGGGGAGTTTTTGCGGGCATTCGCCCTTGGCCTCTCCTTCCTGCATTGAAAAAAAACACTACGAAATGCAGAAACACCTTTTTCGTAGCTATGCAGTCGTGAAAGAGTGTTTATCCGTTTCTCATTATTTTACGGAGATTCTTTATAAAATTTGGGTATTCGTTGCCCAATAATGGGTATTTATCCCCGACCTGAGAGAAGTGTCAACCGAAGGGAAAGCAGAAAGATTTAAATCTAACTGAAACTTACCTCGCGAGGAGGAAGAGCCATTTGGAAAGTTGGTACCTGATAACCCGTCAGGGTAGTCTAATGGTAAAGCGCCGGGGTGCCAATATAGAGGTCCTGGCTTCCGAGTCCACGTTCGGACTTTAGATTTCAGCGATTAGTGTTAATATGACCTTAATATAACCTTTACAAATGCTACGGAGGAGGTTAAACAACCCCATACATTATTATTTATGGACCTTACCCTTTACCGCACGAATTTTTTGTAGGGTTAAGTTATGAATGCGTGTATTTGAAAGCTTAGAAATTCGTCCCTTTGGCTAGTAAAGGGTTAACGGCTCAATCAAATCCAAAATTTAAGTAACAGAAAACGCTCGACGATTAGAGGCTCGACGATTAGAGGCTCGACGATTAGAGGCTCGACGATTAGAGGCTCGACGATTAGAGACTTTTCACAATGATTTTCTAATTGGACGAGTTTGGTAATAAACATTAACGATAAAAGTGCAGTAAATCTGCGTATCGTATAAAGCAAACTAATTAACCGCGAGTGTACATAAAGTTCGACACCTTTTCCGGCCATGAACCACTTTAAAAGTTCAAAATATGTGGCGAGCCACATAGATACTTTGAAATATCGATACCTATCGGATATTTAAACCCTTAAATAGGCCTACCTCTAATGGGAAACCTGGCACTGCACATTATCTGCGAACTTCTGAAAGTCCAAAGTGTAGTGAATCACCACAATTCTCGTGCAGTTGTAGATATAGTTTTCGTGCAAAATTACGATTTCATTCAAATATTTTCCGCTTATTTCTTTTTATAATTGAGCTCTCGTGTCCCACGGGTTCGAGACTCCTGCTCTAAAGGATGACATCTCGGGCAAAATGGAGATGCAAGAGAATTTCTTTTTACCGCGACGTGGTCAAAACGCCATTGAAAGTCTGATATAAAGCTTATAGGAGACACGAGATAATAGGAATGAATTTCCAAGGTTCTTTAACCTCCTTCGTAAAGGGCATATGACGGAGGGGATCTACGGCTTTACGTGGGATTCAAACCACTACCCACCGAGTAACACGCAGAGAAGCACCTTAATAGCTGGAATCTGAAGTCTCACGAGCCAAGACTCGATTTTATTGTTTTTCAATGTGTCGCTCTATGCCACGGCATACTGCATGATACGTGCAGCAGCTACCGGTAACTACCCAGCAACGGCTGGGTAACTCCGATACACCTCAGCTTAGACCATGTAAGCCGTCATTAGGATCATCAATAGAGGGACTTAGCTTCAGGGATGCAATTTGCAATGGCAGTCCTACGCGAGGCCGCGCCCCCTACCTGATTCGAGCCAAGAACTTGAGGCCGGATAGGATGATCGGGGATAGACCCAATCAATCCTGCCGAGGATCATTGACCCAGGTTCGGCGGTCGCCCTCGCCTCCTCCCACCCCTCATACCCCGCCGTTTGCGAAGCCACCAGGTGAACACCGATCCCTCAAGGCTTCGGACCACCACTAACTTCAGAACGCCGACTCCAAGGCCTAATGCCTTGAGATCTTCAGCTGAGCCGGCGTACAGCAGACCTCGCCACGACAAAGTTAGCTACGTCACCTTGGCAAATTGACAGTTCTCATCAAGTGCCCATTGCCTAACGGCTGGCTCGTCGTAACGACGAACCTTCAGCAGGTGGGCCTCCTCCAGGGTCGTGCAGCAGGAGTCCGCTATAATCTGGGCGTCGATGATGGAAGCCTCATTGTCACGTGACACCACCAAGTCAGGACGCCGAATGCCCGCCGGAGTGGAAACCACTGGTTATACAACCACCCGGGCGCCAGCGACACGGAGTGATTGCTCGGCCAGCCGAACCACCACGTCGTGCCGTTCGATGCGAGAGCGGTGGGTGTCGGGGCAGCTCTGCAGGATATGGCCGTTGGCCATCACAGATATGACACCCCCACTCACAAGGTGGGGGGCCACCTCGACCCCGTGTCCGCCGTTCCCTAGTGGGCAGAGCGCCGGCACGGACCTTGACGGCGTCGATGTAAGTTCTGCCGGCCATAAGCCGTTGTGCCGTCGTTAATCCAACTATGGGAAACCTTTGCAGCCTGTTGGCGCGCCCCCGCCAGCCATCGACCGTCAACAGCTTCGGCCAGTGCTAAGCGGAAGGCGCCTTCAATCTCTGCTGTTGTTCGCAGAGTCAGGCCCCTGAGTCTGGCGGGAGGACACGCAGCAATGAGACGACCTCCCAGGGGGATGCGTGGAAACAGCCCTGGAGACCGGATCAGTGCTGTGAACCAAGCCGCTGATCCGTTTGATCTTCATTATCGGGATCCTATAGCGCAGAGACGGCAGACCAAGTCCCCCGTCAACCACAGCCACGTAAAGGAAGGCAAGTGGCACATCTTTCGGGGGATGCAACCATTTCCGTACGCGACCCCGGATCAGGCGGTCCAGTACTACCAGGGTACCCACGCGTAGCTGGCTCAACACCAGGTCATGCGTTACCTCCGGCAACACCTTACACCTAAGGACCCAGAGCTTCTGCTGTGGGGTGAGCGGATCAGCCGACACTCGATGAAGCCACTCGCGGACTTTAGTGAGGGCTCTCGACTTGGACCCTATCATACCAATATCTACGCCGAGATACCGATAAGTCGCCAGCTTTCAACGCAGGAATGGCCGTGCCACCCACAGAAAAACGCGCCTAAGAGCTCCAAACCCCCCCCCCCCCCCCATTTTACTACGTTTCTGTTCCAATTTCGGTGGAAGCTTTGAGCAAATTCTAGTAGGAACTTCTCATTTGCAGCGGAATTTACACAGCGACCATCAATAATTGGATGGCATAACGAGAGCGGAGAACTCTAAATAAAACGTACCTTGCGCTGCAGCGATATCGTTGTTGTTACTGTGAGAGTGTGTCGTTGTTGTAACTGTTGTACTTGTGGTGGATGAAGAGGGTCGTTGTGAATGCCCTTGGCTGGGCTGCTCTTCAGAGGTTCCCTCGTCCGTTCTCTTCCTACGGGAATCAGAAACAACTTCAGTGCCTTGAGATCTGAAAGGAAAGCCACTCGATTTTAATTTACGAGTCCCGCGTACAAGATACTATCAAAGCCTACCTATATATAGTCAGACCACGCTTGTAGGAAACTTCATCCACTTCTGTAAAATCGAGGAAAAACCAATCAGTCCACAAACTTACAAAAATACCACAGTCATCAAAGATTTTGAGTTTCACATCCACAACCCGTAAAACAAAATTTGCGAAGCTGCATTTAAAATCTAAGTGCCTCCCGAACTTAAGATAAGTGTTAAGGTCTCAATGGCTTGAAAATGTTTAAAATCTTTTGTTCAAGTAGTTTTATGCTATAATAGGAGCGTGGACTGACTATGTAATGGTAGGCTTTGATACAACTACTCAATGATGACAGTTAAGGTATAAGTATATAACAGGAGATACAGTGTAGAGCAGTGATGCACAAACCCTCGCCCGCGGGCCAAATGTGTCCCCCACGGGTCTTTTCAGTGGCCCCACGGGTCTTTTCAATTCAATGAAAAAGTTAGAATATAAAAGTGACCCAATTTATGACTTAGATGGAAAGTAAGTAGGCTAATACATTTAGTTATTTTCTTCGCTTGGCCCTCACATCAAAAAAGTTTGTGCACCACTGTGTAGAGGCTCTGCATCGGAAACGTGTGCTGATACGCAGGATCAAGCTAGCAAATTCTGGAACCTGGAACCTCTCGATAAAGACCAGTTACATCATTTTTTCCATACGACGTGAAATCAGATCCTACTAATACCTACTCGGTCTACACTCGCATTTATAACACACAAGTAATTTCATACAAAAAATTTTGAACAGAAAACCTCAAGCAGTGAGACTAAAAACATTTACTCTAAAAAACTTACGAGCTATCTGAATGCGAAGCTCAAAAAAATGGTGGGTGTGGTATTTCTATAAATTTGTGGACTGACTGCCTTTTCCCGGTATCACGAAAGAATATTTAAAATGTCAACACCTATTCCAATCAATTAACAAAAATAAGCAATATTAGATCTGGGTGGCAGTTGAATGGGGGACTGTTCTCCGGATCCAGATGATTTAGCGACCCGTGATTGGGGATCCCACGTAAAACTGTAGGTCTCCTCCGCAGTTCCCTTTCGTAGGTCGTTACGGAGAGGATAAGAAACCCCAAAACATCAACATGTTAGAATACGAACGAAACCGAAAAGAATCAAATAAAAATCCTGACTAACTATTTTGGAATAAATGCGACTTTTAGTAACGGTAAATACTTCATTTAATTTAAAAAATAAATATCATATTTAACAAGAGCGTTTTCAGTTCTGAATTCAAGCGTTGTGCCCACCCCATGCAGAATGGGAAATGAGTTTTTAAATAAGGTACGTTATGTATATGCACTTTCGGAAGAAAGTTCGCCGAAAAACAATTTCTAAGCAGCATAAAAAGTTACTAGTTGTTAATGACTGGGTTTTGTTCTTGAAGGAAAGGAAAGTCCAACGAAAATATTACCAATTGGTAATTTTTCATGACTCTTAAAAATTGTTTCTGGAAGATCTTTTTCTTCTCCCCTGAAACCATAATTACTCTTAATTTTCTTTGTAATATCCCTAAAGGTCATATGACGAAGGGGACCAACAGCTTTACTTGCTAAATGACATTGCGTTCGGAGAGTTGTTGGATGGGGGACCGTTCGTTCTCTGCGTCCACATAATGTACCAATCAGTGGTTCAGATCCCATTTAGTAAAGCTGTAGGTCCCCTCCGTCATACGGCTTTAAATGTTGCGAAAGACCTAAAACTGACCACGTCCTGCATTCTTTCATTACCTCCTTGCCTCGGCGGTGCATAAATCGTTTGACGATCCCAAACCGACTTTAGGACGTCGCCTCCTTCGGTAGGCGTTTCCTGACGAGTTCTGAAGGTTGTCATCGTCAGAAGACGAAGCTTCCTTCGTCCCGTACCTGAAAGAAGGGAAAATCAGCTTCAGGAGAAGGATGAATAAAGACCTATTTTACCACCCGCTGGCTACTCTCAACTGTTAATTGTGTTCTCTATGGTGGAACCACACACACACACACACACACAAGCGTATGAAGATAAAAATAAATACAGATCCATTGTTCTATTTATGTACAAAGTAGAGTCCTGCAATCGTAAGATTTTCACGACCAACTTTTTTAAACGATTGTACGTATTACCCAAAAGATTTCAACATATTCATAATGAATGGTGCCGTGCTATGAATTTCAACAGAGATGGTTACGTAAAAATCCCTTAAAATAAAAACAATTAAGTAAAGTTACTACCACGATCCATTAAAGTTTATTGTCTTGTTCATAACAGATAATTGCTCTGGAAGCAACGCCTCAGCAAAATCACCAGAAGCGTCCAAAGCTATTTTTGCTTCATGATGGGCGCACTACTTCAAACACACACACACAATGTTTGGCCACCCTACAAAATCACGACATTTACCCAATCTGGAACACACAATTAATTTAACCAAATCTTACCTAACCTGACGTAGCCTAACTTTAATTATAGCCCTTTTCATGATAAAAGATAGCATTTACAAAGATAAACCACCGCGACACTGATAATGTCGTGATACCGGCTGTGTGATACCTTCAAAGTTGTTGCTATTCTGTAAGGAACACACACACACACACGAATGTAACGCGTATTCGGTAATTAAGCTATCAGGCTTTGGTCAAGTAATCGGTATTCAGTCATATCGACATCCATTTTGTCAAAAAAAAAAAAAAAATTCTTGTCATATTTTATTTTTTAAAGTTTTGGTAAGTTAAAGTTTATAAGGAAACAAAAATTTCTCTTTAATACCCTAATATTAAATAATGATCAAAGCGGGGTAACTTCCTTCAGGCACACAATGTTTACTATCATTTTTTATGGACTTTCCTGGTCGTAAATTTAACAAATTAAAAATTATTTCTGAATTTGTTAATTAACTATAAAGTGAGTGTTGGGGAGAAGAGCGAGATTAGCCGTAAGTTATAAAGTAAATTAACGAGGCATTACGTCAAATTCCATGAGGGTCAAAGAAAGCTGTTTCCAATTACTGACTCATAAAGTTTTGTAAATTAATAACTACAAAAAGAATATTTATTTTTGGGATTCTCGCAGTTTTAAAATCAACATTCCAGATTCTCTGTGGCCCAATTAGTTATAGGTAGGGTTGCCAAATCCTCGGTCTTCTAACGTAATCTCGGCTTCTCGTCGTCAGTGTCCGGTTTTATTTTGAAAAATAAGACCGGGGACGAATCCCCCGGCTCTCAAATAACATAAAAAATAAATTTTGAAAATTTCCTTTTATAATTCAATTTTATATAGTTTCTTTCGTAATGACGTATTCAGGAACGAAAATTGGAGCTAATAGGCGTCTGCAAATAATCAAAGGGCTTTGCTTAACTGCTACCGGTTGCGTCTACCCGCGGGCGAGCCTAAACCTCCGGATTTTTTAAATTTAAAAGTTGAGAACCCGAGTTATAGACCTAACTAGACACTATTTCTAATACCCAAAAGTTCTGAAGTTATAAGGGTATAACCATCCATTTTTCACTATTGTGAGGGTATAGTTCATCTCCTGTACCTTCATAAAAGTTACTTCTGTACTAAAAGGTCTTCGACTCTCGACTAATGAAAGTGGAGAGAGATATTTTGGGTAGCGAGTCTCTCCAAGTTCTTAAAACTATTGTTATGAGCAGGTCTGGGTACCAGCAATATTAGTGGTACTCGTAATGGTACTGGTAAGCAGATTTTGTATCTGGGACTACTATTTGAGGCAAAGTGGTACTGGCAATCAAGGCCTGGGAGAAGAATCACGAGCCCTGGTGCTACTTTTGACTTCGGGCCTCTTTACCCCAATAACCACCACCTCTATCTTCCAGTCCGGGCTCTGGTGCTTTGACACCTCATGCAACCCCTTCTCCCGGACCCTGCTGGCAATACCAGCAATTGAACGTGATTACCGGTAAATACCAGTAAACTCTAAATTAGCAATTTCTTTAACGTACGGATGGTACCTATTTTGTAGGGCGAATAACTTGACCTATAGCAAGGTATTTTCAAATCCAATTAATTTCAGTTTTATGATCGTTTCTAGCAAGAACATGAAAAACTAAAAACAAATTGCTCTGTAACAAACTTTTAAATTTATTACATAGGAACTTGCTAACATTGAAAAAAAATACATTAATGACAGGCTTGATAGTAAATACACTATATGATAACTCAGCGTAGTCCTATCTTCAGTCTGTACAAAGTTAATCGAGTTCATTGGATTTTAGCAACAATATTACCGACTGAATTTCCAGATAACGATGTTCTTAACTCATTTAAAATGTAATGTACTGGAGAAAACAGTATTTCCACGCTGACTTCGGTTGGTGGAAAGGCAGAAACTATCTGTGCTGCATCTACCAAAGGATTTGGTCTCCTAGCTGCCCACCACAGCGGAATAGAAAAGCCCTTTTTGCTTTTCACACGAGGTTCACTGTCATACGCAAGGCAAGCTGCAAGAAGGCTTTCTTGCTTAAATGCCATATGACCCGTAACAATCCCTTTTTCCTTCTCCTTGCTGCAGAAACTTCTCTAATTCTTCATCAATCCTTTCCTCAGCAGAGTTGCTTGACAACGTTTCCGCTTCATCATCCGGAACTTTTTCAAATGCAGTCATGTGCTTTTCTTTTTGAGTAACTCTTAGCCACTCTCTTTGTTTGTCGTGTCTCCTCTGTGACAAAAGTAATTTGTCAGATGAATTTTTCATTTTTTCCAGAGGCTGTAAAACTCACCAGGGCCGAGCAGACCCGTAACTAGCTAATTTTGCGCCTGAGGCAAGATCACAAAATTGCGGCCCCCTATACTTGCGCCCCCCTATAAAATTACGCCCTCCTATTCCAATCATCGATACATTGTCCGCACAATAGTCTTTTTTGTAGGGATTTCCATTTACAGAAATGTTCACGATGATTAGTTGAATTTTCAAGTTCCACAATACGGTTTAAATTTTTCCAGTCATTAAATCCTGGTTTTCTGATTTGCAATATTCGATTTGGAAAAGCGCTGATCGAATAGTATGGATGGAAAACAGAAAATAAAGTACTGAAAAGTACTGAAAATTTATAGAAATGCGCCCTTTCCCTAATGGCATGGCGTGCTTGGGATAGTAGATACATATTTCACGTAGTTTTTCTGCGCCCCTCAGCTTCGCGCAGCTGAGTCAAGTGCCTCACTCGCCTCGCCCTTGTTACGGCACTGGCCGGCCGAGGAATTCTTTCTGTAAGGCAGCTATAACAGTTCTAGCTGGTTTTAAAGCATCAACAGTTTCTTGTATGAAGTTCCACACGGCAACATCCAAAAATATGCCTGAATTTATTGTGCTCCATTCTTCACATAGTGGTTGCATATTTAGCAGCACTGATACCGTATCATGTGTTGATCCCCACCTGTATCACAATCAAAAAGAGGCTCCTTTCCAGCTTTTCTCACGACTATCTACACTTAATTTGGTGTTCTCAGCTTCTTTGCAGCATTTCTAGCCTTTCTGTCTACGCATTTCATATCCTCTTCATTCAAAATGCCTCTACTGCTCATTCAAGCGTATGATCTGCACACCTGATTGACTATACTAAACCAGTTTCAGGAGTTATAGTCAATACTTACTCTTCCAGGAAATAATGCTCATCACTACTTTCTTCCTGCTCCAAGATCTCTTCCGGTTCGGACTGTTCATTAGTTTCCTTTACAATGGCACTCATTCCTTCACCCACAAGTTTCACAGATTTTATCATATTAGCGCCACTCTCTGTTGTCAATGACACCATTCTCTGATTTTACATCAAAGCCTCGTAATGTAGTCATTAGTATTTCCTTCACGTTCTCCGTAGAGTGCCTCTTCTCCATTTCTAGAACCTCAAGGTCTTCAGCTGCACCCTATCATCGTGGACAAATTGCGCATTGATTCCCAGAAAGGAACAATCATGGCTTGTCACAACGTCCATTTTTAGAAAAGCTTTTTCGCCAACTATTTTTTGCAGTTCTTTTTTCTGTTCAGCAAGTTCATTCGTCATCGTCACTATTTTTATCGTATCTACTGTAATAATGAGAGCCTTCATGATTCATTTAGTAATCGTACAGAATCCTGTACCCTTCACGCGAGAAAATGGTCTTCCAGCCAGCGTCACCAGTTGAAGGCACCCCTTCTCAAATGTTTCTTTATCCAGGTTAATTGTGATGGTTTCTTTTTCATGAACATATCCGCAGTTCCTTTTAGTTTCAGCTGAAAAACAAATGTAGAAAATTGTTTAAATAATTCAAATTTTAATACCATAAAAGAAATATCTCGATGTAGTATGAAAATGCTAATTTACTACTATTTAGCTAAAAAAGCATGCAAGGGCATTCCATGACGGATCAACCAAAAAAAATAAATAAAAAAATAAGACACCACTCCGACTCGTATTTGGGTGAAAATTGGTATATCGGGTTAGTTTGTGTTCTAAATCCACTGGTTCAAACAAAAAAAGCTCTACGACTAACGGTTTTTAAGTTATTGGCCCCCCCCCTTTACCATGCCCACTTTGACGGGCAATATCTCCCATCCAGTTAATCATAAACTGAACACATTATACATTTTTGGAATCAGCAAACCTCAAAACTAGATCAATTCAGTGATACTAATTTTAGCTTTGGAAAGCAATTTTCAAAAATTTTACTCTCCATCTCCCCCATTCGCTTGACCCCCTAACCCCCTTGGACATTAAAACCCCTCAATTTTTTTTATGAATATTAGACTTCATATTATGGCTGATAAATAAAAATAATAAAAAGGGTGGGTATCATGTTCTAAATCAGTTTAAATAATCAACAAAAAATTTATTTTTAATCATTTTTCCTAACTTATCACCAATCAGTTATTTATTGTTTTATTAAAATCAGATTTTTTTATTTATATCACTTTTTGTTAAACTTAATATTTCGAAGAAATCTGAAGAAATAGAAAAAGTGGCAAAATTCCTAAGCAAAAGGTTTGAAAATAGTATCCAACTAGTTGGAACCCAAAAGTTTCACCGATTTGTGCCAGTTGATGCCACAAAAATTAAAGCCTTTGAATTATCTGATCATGAAGGTGAGGAGAGGTTAATTGTGAAGTGTGCCAACTAATGCAAATAAAAATAAAGATTCAATCATTCTGAACCCTAAAATTGGGGAATACATAGTTTGCTCCTACAATAACTCTCGGTGGCTGGGGCTTGTACTAGAGTACAATGAAGAGCTTGATGACTATAAGATAGATTTTTTGAACCGATCTGGATTTAGCAGATATTATTATTATTTCCCACAAATAAGACATCTGCCATATTTCAAGACATGATATTTTGGGTATTCTAAGTACCCCAACTTTGAAGGCTGGAACGCTGCGTATCCAATATGTTTTTGGAAGAGGAGAATTAAAAAAGTTCATGTAATGCCACCAAGTTTTATTTGAGCGTATATTCACAAGTTTTAATATGAATATATGTCACCAAGTTTTTCATTGAAATTAGTCACTGTTTATTTGATGTATCATAATACCATGAGCACAAATGACATGAAAATGTAAATTATATGCGTAATTGTCCTTATTTGAATATAAGCTGTATATGTTTCTATTACAATATGGGATTGCAAACATTTAAGTGATTTAAGTTATTTGATTAACCGACTTGGTAAGCCGCGAAAGATAGTCTTCATAATTTGGTTTCAAAAGTGCTAACTTTTTATTGAATAAAAGGATTCACCATTTGAATAAAGATGTTAGTACTCACTTTTGATTCTGTTATATATAAGCACACCGGACAAAAAATTAGTCACCCCTCTCAGAATGTACCTAATAACGTGTGACGGCGCCTCTGGCCTTGATAACCGCACGAATGCGGCGAGGCAGAGACTCTACGAGGTTGTGCATGTACTGAACATCGATTTGCTGCCACTCGTTCATCAGCCGGTCCCGAAGTTCCGCCAGAGTCCGTGGGTGTCTATTCCTGCGCTTCACTTTCTGTTTCCAGCCTGAACAACACCTTCGACGCATTCAGGATTAAAGGCTTCATTGGACCTGCGATGTACTCGTCGCCTCCCATCATTGGAGACAAACAAAAACGGGACTCATCGGACCAAATTACACGTTTCCAATCTGCCGCAGTCCGGTTTTTGTGCCTCTGAGCCCATTTATAACGTGCCAATTTGTGACTTGCTGTTAACAGCGGCCTCTTCCGTGGTACCCTGCTCCAGATGTCCATCGCATGCAGTTCTCGTCGCAATGTCCGTTCAGAAATTGGTCGCTGGAGAACCTCATTGGTTTCTTGGAGCAATTGTTCTCTGGTTTGAAAACGATTTGCAGTTACTAGACGAGAAACATGGCGGCGGCCCCTATTGTCGAGAATTGTTTTCCGGCCACAGTTACGCCGTCGATTGTCAGTTGATTGCGAACTACACCACTCTTTTGTAAACTCGCTGGACAGTACGCGTTGACACACCAACAATTGGGCTACTTCAGACATTTTGTGTCCGTGGGCTCTGCCAAACACGATGGCTCCTTTTTGCCACTGAGTAACGTCTGCCTCACGACCCATTTTGCAGACTATATCCAACACACACTTTGTTCTTCACCACCTCACGAAACAGATCTGATCCTGTGTGCTACGTCACCGCTACTTGTCACTTACCAATGCTACATCAGCGCCCTCTGTGTGACCTTGAACTTCCTACTATCGGTGCTATTAGGGGTGACTAATTTTTTGTCCGGTGTGCTTATATATATATATATTCTTTAAAATTTAAACTTTGAATAAATAAATGCTGAAAAATGTTCAAAACCTACAAGCAGTAATTTTAATTAGTAATGAACAACATAATTTTAGCTTGTATAAAAGCTGCAAAAAAATTGTTCAAAATAAATTTTTGGTTGATTTTTTAAATTTATTTATAACATGATACCCACCCTTTTTATTGTTTTTATTTATCAACCATAATATGAAGTTTAATATTCATAAAAAAAAATTGGGGGTTTTAATATCCACGGGGTGGTAGGGGGTCAAGCAAATGGGGGAGATGGGGAGTAAAATTTTGAAAATTGCTTCACAAAGTATTATTAGTATTATTGGATAGATCTAGTCTTGCTGATTCCAAAAATGTATAATCTGTTCAGTTTATGATTAACTGGATGGGAGATAATTATATTACCCGTCAAAGTGGACATGGTAAAGGGGGGAGCCCTAAAATTTGGGGGCCAATAACTTAAAAACCGTTAGCCGTAGAGCTTTTTTGGGGTAAATATTTGGCTGGACACAGGGGCTACATTTTTCTAGTGTAGTTTTCTCTGCTTTGTTCGAATCTGATACCCATTTCTTGTGCAAATGAATAGAAACTATTTTTTTTTCCATTCCAAAATACGGAGTGTTTCTACTCATTTGCACAAGAAATGTGTCAAATTCCAACAAAGCAGAGAAAACTACACCAGGAAAATGTAATTCTGATAAAAAACTAGCTAACCTAACTAACTAACCTAACCAACCTGTGCAAATGTAAAGGAATAAGAATTTGTTTACATTATTTTGGAGTCATATTTCGTCGTAGTTGCACAGGAAATGAAGGTTATATTTCAACAGAGCACACCAAAATACACTAGAAAATGGGTGTACAGTTGACCTAACCGGGCATTCAGTTGGCCTAACAGATTAATATTGGTTATTTCACCTAATATCTTCTGATCTTTTCGTATTAGGCACTCACTATCACATTTCGGGCAAGTTAAGGATGAGAGAATAACGCCGTAATTGATAAAAACATCCAATGCTTTCTCTTCATTTAGGGCACATGACGAATCAAGTTCTCAAAGTCAGAAACCACACGAACAGCACGTCATAATTCTATCACAAACACGACCAAACTGAATCCAATTAGAAAAAAAAAATAGACAGAACAGAAACCAACCAACTAATTAAGTCGCAGAGTAGCGAAAAAATAGCCCAATTAGGAAAAATATTTATGAAAAAAGTACATTATAGCCAAAACAGGAAATATTCACTATAAAAATGTAACTTGTAATTTTTTTCTATAATCTTGCATTTCCACAAAAAGTGATTAGTACCATCGTAGAGCATGAAAAATAGTGCTAGTGAAACACAACCTCTCATTTCTCGTTAGCCCCTGTGTCCAGCCAAATATTAACCCTTTTTTGTTTGAACCAGTGGATTTGGAACACAAACTAACCCTATATACCAATTTTCACCCAAATACGAGTCGGGGTGGTGTTTTGCATTGGTTGATCTGTCCTGGAATGCCTCTGTAGCCCCCCATCGTATCCCATACTAACTAATCTCTCAAATATATTTTATTAAATTATAAGCAATTACTTTCTTTCTAAGTGTTGAAAATTTTTGTAATTCCAGAGTGAATATGAGTGGTATAAGCTGCCTACTCAAATGTTTGACATTAATCATGTAAGAAATAATGATACACACACACGAGCAGGCTATAATAAACTCACCTTCTTAAAATGGATAGACAATTCTGTTTTTCTGTTTTTCTTTGGATGTACTGGCTTGGATCATATCATCAGGTTTAGTAAATCCGCTTCCCAAAGTGGGTTAGTGGGTTTAGAAACTCCCCTTGCACACACTTTCTTGAAAACATCTTCATAAAATGAACTACGCAATCACCCTAAGTAGGGGACTTCTTTAAATTTCCAGCATAGCGCTTCGAATTCCGTTTTTCTGTCTTTAGATGAACTGGCTTTGGTCACCAAATTGGGCAATAGGTTTAGAAATTCCACTCGTATTTAGTGTGAAATCACCGAAATGATCACATTCTCCAAATTAGGGCCAAATTCATGTAAACAGAAAAAAGTCAGTGAAACAATTCTAAATTTTTTTTTGGGCACCATTCAGTTTGTAAAGCGGGAGGATTCCAAAGCCTAAATATCAAAGACAGACACGATAACATAAAGCTATTTCCAGGTTATTTTTTATAGAAATACAAACTGAAAATATTTGAAAAATTTACTAAACGAGAAGCAGTATTCAAAACATTGTTAACAAAATTAATAATACCGAGTCAGAAACAAGACGGAACAATGACTGAGGGATTCTCTCTTTATTACCTTAAACAAGACACTTTTAAAATTTCCATCTCTTTCACAAAGTTTGCGCTTAGACTTGACCTCGTTTACAACATATTCAAAGTGCTCATAAATGGCACTATATTTCTTTGAGTTAAAACTCACTTCAGAAAAACATAATTTAAGATATTTAATTCTGAGTTCTTTTCCTAATAAAACGAGTTTTGCTATTAGGCCTAATCAGTCACTGGAGAGTATTATCTACGTGGTAATTAAGGTTCACAACACGAGCAAATTCGCCTATAAAAAAAAAAAGAGAGAGTTGCGGCAGGTCGCAGTTTGCAGAGGTTGCCATTCGAGTATTTTATGTCCATTTTCCAATTCCGAAATGTTTAATTCAGACTGGTTTAAAAATAAATAATACAACCAGTAGCTTGTCGTATTTTTAATAACGAGAAAAATAGATGTTATTAACAACCCGTGGCATTTACACAATTTTTAAAAAGTTTGCTATGCCCTATTGGAGAATTTGCTGCCAGTAAAATACCACCTTTCAAAGTGGTATTACCAAACAATTAAAAAGGGTACTGGTGCTGCTGCTATTAAAATTAAAGTGGTATTGGTACCGTTATTTGAAAATTAAAGTAATACTGGTACTGCTATAAAATTTGTGGGGTATTTTCTGTTATCTGGTAATGATACCGATACCCATCCTGGTTAGGAATAATATTCACTATAACAAAGGATCTTTAAGCCCACTTAGCAGCGACAGGATGAAGTAACTTTCTTGTTTTCGGGAAGGCTTTGGTTCTCAGAAGACCCTTTTCTTTTCACAGCTATTGCTGTTTCACGCGTTTCACTTTCGCTGAAGGTTGCGGACGTCTTTCATTACTGACATTTGCCTCCCGCTATCGTGTATTTAACCGAGATTATAAGAGCCAGTCAGGCTCATAAATGGAGATAAGGTAGAAAGTATTTTTCTCATTATTCTCTAAAGACCCATAACCGTCTGAACATGAAGCTCATTTCGCTTTTCACGCGCTCGCGATGCTCACAGCTTAGGTCCGCTGTCCAGGGTAAGCAAGCAATTTATCACATTTTATAATTCTTTTGCAATTACGGGATTTTCCATACTACTTTTTTATAATGACAACGAAGAGGTTATACGATACTCCTCTCTTCGACCTCCAATAGGTGGGCAAAAATATATTTTATGACAAGGAACATTCGCCATTTGATGAATAATGATTCGGCTTTTTATGGCCGATCATCTCGTATTTCGGGACAGAATAATCTACACCTAAGAGACCGAGTATTCGGTATTTCAAGGCCGATTTATCTCTCTTAAGAAACTGCGAAATTCGTATGCAAAGAATAAATGGTATTTGTGTTGGCCAATTTGACACACACACACACACACACACACACGCGCTGCGGTACCCTTTTTTAAATCCATATATCTTAAAACACTAATTAACCAAACCCAATTAACCTAATCTCACCTCAGTGGCACCGAATCGAGAAAGGGGTGATAAGTGTTTCAGACGCAACTGAAAGCTCGAAGGGTGGTTTCTGTAAAGTCACTAAATAGCGAGATACTGGCTAATCTACCCTAGGCTATGGCCTAACCTACCTTAATAAGCCTAACCTAACCTAATCAGGACCAACATCTCTTCTTTTTTTTTTTTCCCCCCGACACTAAAAAATGTTTGTAGTTTTTATATAATTTTTTTTTAATGTTCCGAGGTACCAAAAGTGTTACCTCACAAAAAATTACACACACTCGACCTCACTTATGCCCAGTTGCCTACTTACGTGCGCGCGCGCGCGCACACACACAAAGTAGTAGAAGACAATCCTTTCGAACTTATTAGGCCTACAACTCCAACTTATTTCATTATAGGTCTTTATTCCGCTAAAAGAAAGAAAAAATTAAATATTTCTTCAATAAATTTTCTCGGAAATTCGAAGGAAAGTCATCCCCCCCGCCCCCCACACCCCCAAAATAAAATTCATTGGAGTTACTTCAAAGTTCCGAGTTCCGAGTTCCTATTAAAGTTTGAAGGACTGCATATTATTATGTTTTCAGAAAACCGCATCCTCGACCAAGGATTACCACTGTACATATATTATCCTTACGGAATAGTAACGGATTGGCGTCTGAAAGTGTTTGGCGCTTTCACAGAAGTTTCTGTTTGCGGAAGCGGTGCCTGTACAGGTAGGTGTACATCTCTCGCTAATGCATATTCAGGACACGTTAGGATGGAGATTATGAATTGTCCAATCAGAGACCATGTTTCATTCCTTCAAAAGGTTGACCAATCGGAGAAAGAAAATAGTTTTACACCTTAAATTCAATACTATTTCATAATGTAGAATGGGAATATCCGCTACTACGCCCTATGCATAAATATTAAGACGCGATTCTCTCCCTCCCCTCTCTATGGAGTTCCTGTTCCCCCATTTGTAGTCTTACCTGGCAGCCATCTGCTTCCTCCTCTCTTCCTTGTAGCGCTGGATCCGCTCTCTCTTCTCCTGCTCCGCCTTCTCAGAGTTCTCGTCTACAGCTACCGGAGGAGATCGGATAGGTTTCAGCGGACTTGTCTTGTCCTGGTACGACCCTCGACGCTCTTGTACCATCGTTGCACTTGGACTGGGTTCGATGCTGCTGACAAGGTAAACTTAATTAGAGACGATACTACATTCCAAACCCGAATATAACAACATAACATAACCCAACCTACGTTAGGTAAACAGCCCTAACCCACCTTAACCAGTTACTTAACTAATATCAGTACCGGTATACTTAACGACCAATTAGAAGTTATTAGCCAACTAACTTCGCCCATACACAATGCTTATTATATAACACACATACAGTACAATGAACCCGCGTGTGCACACCGTGAATCGATGAATGAACCCCACTGTGGGAGTAATGAATATCCAACACGCAGCCTCGAACCTCCGCCAGAAGTGGCAGAAAAGGTCCAAGGGGGAACAGCGTGTCAAGACAAATAGAAAGGGTCACTGCCCCTACTCCGGCGACGCAGTGAGACTTGTGCCACAACATCTGAGAATTTAAACACGCAGGAGTGCCATCATTTTGGCACCCTCCGAGAGCATGCCAAAAAATTATTGAATATTCTTAATCGACGACAACAATCGACAGCAAAGTTCTTTGCACTGTTCGTGGGCGATGTTTTAAGTCTTGGTGAAGTAGCGTTCCACCAAAGACAGACACCAACCATATGGTTGTTGGTTAAAATTATGCCTAACACTCTGAACATAAAACCATAGCAGCATGGTTAACTAAAATTTATTTAACATACAACAAACATACTACCATAATCTTGTGTGCGCTCGCGCGCATATATATATATATATATATATATAATAAATAATTTTAGGGGGTTAACTGCGAATGAAGATAATAAAATTTGTCCTAACATTTCTTTAGTGCAAACCACTCGCTATAGATAACAAGTGGCTTGTGTAACACACACACACACACACACACACACACACACACACACACACACACACACCACACACACTTTAAATCTATAACGATGTGAAAAAGGTTGAAAATTCTTACTCAATTTGGTTTTGTTCGAGATTCAATTGTGGTTTTTGATTGGAGGTTTCGAAAATAGGAGGAGGAGAATCATTTTGGTTTTTAACTTCTGAATGAACGGTTTTGATGATCGGTTTTTGACCGGGGATTTTCTTCTCCTTAGAATGGTGATTCGGCAAGTTCTTCCCGAGTACTTTAGTATCTTCCTTTAACTCTTTTTCGGAAGGAATTTTGAGTTCTTTCGCATTTGCTCGACCTTTGACTGGTTTTTTCTCTTTCGTCTCTCTTCCGGTAACGTCTTCCGGTTTTTTCTTCACTTCCTTCCGCTCGACCAGTTTCTTCCTCTGCTTCTCTTCCGTTTCCGGCGTCTTCTTTTTCTCTTGGTTCAGTCTCTGTTTCTCGTACTCGAGTCTTCGTCGCCGCTTCTCGCTATCTCTCTCCAACGGGCACGACGCTGACGAAGGTGTCAAACGGCTAGAAGAACCTGCGGGCGAAGGAGAAAATGTTAAAACACCCTCATTCAAAACTCAGAATAATGCGTGTGCCATTACCTATTCCCCGCACTACGAAAGGTCGGCGCGGTGCTTCTTATGGAGTCGCAATTAAGCCGGTCCCTTTCGCCCCTCGCCTTTTACACACCTACATATAATAAGTAACAATTCTACATTGTTAAGGCGAGCACAGTGCTTGTAATATCTTTTACGTAACTCATAAACGTTAATTAATAATTACAAGCTTATCATTACTTCCAAATTGCACGAAACGGTAATAATAACAACAACAAAAACTGTACACAAACCAACTGTAAATATGCCTACAATTTTACGCACGAGGACCAACACAAAAGCGTTTACCGTAATATATTTTTTTATGACCTAGCAGTAAACATGCTTTTAACACGATTACTTTCTATAATTACTTATGTTTAATAACTGTAATTTAATCCACGTACACCGACCATCCATGTTTTGTTTATATTTGAAGGTGGTTTATAATTCCCCACCCACTTCGTAACGTCAAAAGTCACGGAACGAAGGAGACCTACGTAATAAAGCTTTTTACGTGGAAGCTCAACCATGTCTGAGGATAGCTACATCATTTGGACGCAGGCGGAAGAGGGTCACCCACCCAATTAGTGAACAGATTCAACGTCGCTTAACCTCGCTGATCGAACGGGAAGCGGTTAGACGTGACCAAGACGTAGTGCCCATACCATCAGTGTTATCCTTAATGCACTTCATAGATGGACGTACACGCAAACTAAACAAAAGCTAAAAAGGTAGGCCTACAGTACATTTTATATCATTAACGGAACCAGCATATTGCAAGACGCAGTGCGCAGAAAACATTATCGCCCACAGAGATATAAAATTAGGCTCATGAGTCAACTATAATAAGTCTGGGTGTGTCCATCACTTCTTTTCATAAAACCCCAACGTTAATTTTTTTATTATTATTATTATTATTATTATTATTATTATTATTTTCAACAGGACTTTCTTCTTTTACAAATCATTCACTGTAGTTTGCGTTGTACACTCTCCAGTTCATAACGTGACCGATTTTTAAAAGGTGTTTCAATGTAGAGAAATAATATTAGTGAACCAAAAAGTGGAGCTGGAATTCTCCATACCCAAAATTCGAAAGTTTGGTAGAAATTTACCAGATGTGGTGGGTCACTTTTCAGCTGAAATATTTATTCCACATCCGTTCGAGTCACCATTTAGATTAACATTATAACTACTCGAGTATCTGTATCACATTTTCCCATAGGATTTGGAGTCACTTCATTGATATTTTGGAGTCACTTTACTCCTCTTTTTAAAATTTAAAAAGTCACTGCTTCCAAACTTCTAATATTGGTCCAAATCAATCCCTGGAATGTTTTCATATCTAAAATCGTTTGTTAAACATTCTTTTACCAAAGTCTAACAATTTTGCGTAAACACAGCATTCAACCCAACATAGTTTACGTAGATCGTAGGTCCTAGTTTTTAAACTTCTAAAAATTACTGATTTACCAAGGTTTAAATTTTAACAGCGGGTCACAACCTTAAATTAACACAAAACTTTAAACAAACCTTCGTAATCCCCTTCTTATACGTAAGTAATGTTTGTTAGTTTGTTCCAAAAGTTAACCAAAAAAGACAAAAAATTAAGTAAAATATAATACAGTAGGACAAAAGCCTCCGTACAGACTTAGGGCCTGAATATATAGAGAATAAATCTAACTGAAATTAGAAATATCCAAAGTCAACAATACACAGCAATGAAACTCAAAACTCAGAATGGGAGAAAATAAATAAAATAGAATAGAAAATCGTAAAGACGAGTGAACTGACCCCTCCCCCCCCCCACCCCACACACACGCACGCACGCACACGTAATAAAAAGTCGGAAAACACGACATAATACTTTCATTAAATGTAGAAATACGAAATGGAACGAAGACAATTGTGAAAAAAGGCATGAAATAATGACTGCATAAATGTGAGAAGTCAGACAGCGTTAAACATGGAAGGATGTAATGGGGTAAATGTGTGAATGAACATGGAACTGAAATAAATGTGCCGAAAGAAGTAACAAGAAAGAGGAACTGAAGCAGTTTGTGAGGTATGTAAATGAAGACATTAGTCTCACTTGACGTACTACTGAAGCAGTGTTTACCGACCGGAGTGCCTCAGGTGCCTGGCGAGGGCCAAAGAGCTTCGCGAAACTTCATGAAAATGTCGAAAATAAATACGAGAAAAGTTAGCGAACAAATAAAAATTTGAAATGGAACCAAACACATTTTAGCGATTTATAATTACGTCCATACGAAAATTGTAGACTCAATTTGAAGTTACGGGGGTGTATGGGGGTCAAAGGGATGTTCAATAGTGGGAGGCGAAAATATTCCGGGATGCAGCGAAAAGAACACAGTTGGCACTGGGGTGCCTTGAGCCCAGAAAAAGTTGGGAACCACTGCACTGAAGGTATACTCTATCCTTGTCGTGGAAAATGAAACGCAACACTGGATCCCTGAGGTCGGGATGGTGCTTTATTCCAGAAGTGATTTCCATATGTTTCCTTCTGTGTGTGTGTGTGTGTGTGTGTAATTGACTCGAGAGTTTCGATCCCCAGTTCAAACACTGTGGTGCCTGCCCACCCCATGGAGAACGGGAAATGGGTCTTCATATAATAATGTACGCGTACATTTTAAAACCCAAATACTTCATTCTCAAAAACCTAAATTCAAAAAGAAACTCAAACTAATTCACCAAATCCAAGACCAAAAACCGTAAAATAACAAACTATGTCATATTCGACTTCATAAAACTTTCATAATCAGTCCTACATCAAAAAAGACTTCCATTATATAAAATAAAATTAAAAGTTTTAAAATTAATATTCTTTACTCCGCACGACAAAACAATATTAAAAACATTGTTAAGTTCCAAAATCTCAACTAAAAAAAAAAACTTTAAAAAAATATTTTTTTTTAATATTTTGTAAGATAAATACACACACACACACACACACACACAATGTAGAGGAATTTATCTGCTTGTCAGGGTTAAAAAACGTTATAAGTTGACATAACGTAAACATAGACCTGGCGCTTTTTAACCCTGACACGCAGTTACGGTATATACACCATGCATCTTCACCTGTAGACTTATCTAACGATCTACTACTACTTTATGGTAGGCCCTTCGGTGTGGTGGAGTTGGTTTCTTTACAGCTATTGAATTTCAACTACCAGCAATGAATGCCTGTTAGTTGTGAACCGCTATTTACCTTACAATAACGGCAGTAATCTCTATGAATACATCGAATTTTTGTATAAAAAAGTCGCTTTTAGATAAACTACAATGTTCGCAGTGTACGATAATGGGGGACTTTAATGCCGAAGTGGAACCAGAATTTTTTTTTAGAACAGAGTATCACGCAAGAGTCTGCAAAATTAAGTACGAGTGATGTAGAATTTCTAGGTATAAATAGCGATACTTTCACGTAAGTCAGCGATATAAATGGAGGTACGAGATGGAGTGATTACTCTTTCATTTGTAATTTAAAGGAACGTATTGTCAATGTTCATATTTTGCACGAATTCCTTATCTTAGATCATAGAACATTGGAGGTTAGTAATTAATTGTACCAACTTAAATAAAGAACGGCATAATAACTCTTCAGGCACCTTCCCAATAATATAGAATTATTGCATCTTGGCTGTAGTAATTCCTGTTCAAATAATTCTCACTTTAAACTTGTTGATAGATATTATTTATGATAATGATATAACATCCATATTAAGGGAAGTGGGAAGACCTTGGATTAAATCGTACAAATGTCATACAATTATTCCTGGATGGAATGATTTTATAGCTCCCCCCCTGAAAGGGGGATCAAAGGATGCTTACGATATATGGTGTCTCCTTGGTCGTCCGAGAATAGGGGCAGCTTACACGAATACGAGTACAATTAGGGCTCACTATAAAGCAGCCATAAGATGGTGTAAACAGGAACAAGACTATTCTAACTTAAAAAGCCTATGAGGCTAACTTCAATAATGACACTAACGAATTACGGAGAATGAAGTACTCTGACATCCTTAACAATGCGGGGAGAGTTGATCTTAATGAAGGCTGCAATGGAACAACATTAGAAGGGGCCAGTGAAAACACGGGGACTTCAATGCTTAAAATTAAGAGTCTGATTAATGGGATAGATAACCCGTCGAATGAGTATTTAAAGTATATTAATGACGTGATCAGTCTTCTTATCTCATTACCGTTCTCAACCATACTCGCTCAGTTATATTCCTGCGGAGTTTACGAGGGTTTATATCACACTCCTTGTCAAAATTAAATATGGGAACATTCTATCCAGCGATAACTACGTGCCTATTGTTGTTGCCTCCTACTTCTAAAAATTACTCGAGAAACTTCCGCTACGTCTCCTAATCAGTTTGATTTTAAAAGGTCCCATTCGGCTGACCTGCGTACTTAGGTTTTGAAGGCTGTTGAATTTAAATATTCTGTCAGTAATTCGACTATTTGTAGTT
Organism: Bathynomus jamesi; assembly: GCA_023014485.1. Lineage (NCBI taxonomy): Eukaryota > Metazoa > Arthropoda > Malacostraca > Isopoda > Cirolanidae > Bathynomus > Bathynomus jamesi. The sequence goes on from JAJOZX010006109.1 coordinate 136,778, forward strand.
GGTTTTGGATATAATCAAAACATACAATAGAGTGAATCACAATATTCCATTAAAAAAATTAGAAGACAGGAGTTCCACTACATGTTTTAAATTTATCGAAATTTTACTACGCACACCAACCTTTTACCATCTGACTGGACCACGTAATTGTCCGAATGTTTTGGCTCCTCATGCGGAGTTGGACAAGGCTCCTTACTCTCCCCTCTGCTGTTTAAAATAATGGATTGATTACTTCTCTTAATGAGGCAAGAGCGAGATGCTGTATAGACGGTGTTGGGAGTAACGTCGTTACTTATTTTTTAACGGTAACGCCGTTATTCTATTTATCCATCCATCCATCCATCCATCGTGTTCTGCCTATCAGGCAGGTCCAACTCGTGTGTCCCGCCAAAGTGTTCTATCCTGAGCTATCCTTTTCATCTCATGATAGCTCCTGCCTGCTTTCAAATCATCCAGCATTGCTTTCCTTTTTCTTCCCCTCGGCCTTCTACCTTCATATCTACCCTCTATCACTCCTTCAACAATCCTTCTCCTCTCAACACACGTCCGATCCATTTCTTCCGTCTTTCTCTTATCACCTTAATGAGTCTTCTTTCCTCCCTCACATGTTGCAGTACTTCCTCATTACTTGGGTGTTCCCTCCAGCTTATCTTTAGCATTCTTCTCCAAATCCACATTTCAAAACTTTCCAGGGTTTTTTTTTCAGTTGTTTTCAGCGTCCATGTTTCTGCTCCATACAGTACCACACTCCATATCAAGCTTTTTACTAACCTTTTCTTCAGCTTCAAGTTGAGTTTACCCGTAAGTAGTCTTCTCTGTCTCTCAAAAGCTACCTTACCCATTCCAATTCTAGATCTTACTTCCTTATTGCAATCTCCATTGTTGGTAATATCGTTAGGTTCATTTGTGCTCCTTTCCTTCTTGCAATTTTCATTACCTTTGTCTTGGTCTCATTAATTCTCATTCCGAATTCTTCCGCCGTTGTTGTCAAGCTATTGACCATTCTTTGCAGTCCTTCCTCAGTACTACAAACAAATGCCTTGTCATCCGCAAACCTTAGATTTGACCAATTTACCTCCCACTCTGATTCCCTCTTCCATATCCGAGTGCTTTTATCGTCATTGCTTCCGCATAGATGTTAAACAACACGGGGGACAGTGAGCATCCTTGCCTGACCCCTCTTCCAACCAATCCAGGCTCCGATTCTCCTCCTGCAACTCTAACATTCATAGTCTGGCCAAGATATAGGTTTTTTATCAACCTACGGTCCCTGCAGTCAACATTAATATTCTTCAATATTTCCATTAGTTTCCTCCATTGGACTCTGTCAAAAGCTTTTTCAAAGTCAATAAAACAAACAAACATTTCACTGCTCAGCTCTGTTCGTTAGTCTTCTGGTTAGTATCCTTAGCATTATTTTTGATGTATGGCTGACCAAGCTTATGGTTCGAAATAAATTTTATTTATATTGTAACGAAATTGGTAACGCCGTTACTTTTCATTCCATTTTCAGTCATTATTCGTTACTCGTTACTTTCTTATACGTTCAACTTGTAAACGTATACGAATGAATATGGCTTCACACTAAACGTGCGCAAACATGTTTGAACACAACACTCGTGACACTGAGTGATTCAACACGTGGACAGACTGTCCTTAAAAAGGACATTTTTGAAAAATTAGTTTTTCTGAAATATGACTGTCTTCCTGAAAGACATTCAGCAATAGTTTTAAGATTCCTATTTTTTCTGATAAGAATAATCCGTTAATCCTTTAGGCACTTTGTAATTTTTTATTCACGATTTATTTTAGTGTATTCTCTTCAATAATTTTTGTTTTTGTAATACTAAGTGCAAAGAGCAATTTTATTTTACATTTTTAGTTATTTACATACGATCTATTGATCGCTATTATTATTATTTCAAATGGTAAAATTGTTAAATTGTATTGCTTATTATTTAAGTCTAAAATCAGGTATTGTTTAATTGTATTAATATATCCGACCTTAATTAAATATTTGCTCGATATTCAAAAATTATTTCATAATTGCGATGTAGATATATCCTCTTCTTATATTGAGAAATACTATATTTTCGAGTTTATTATAAAAGTGACGGTAACTGTAACGCAATACTTTTCCATAGACGCGGTTACTTTAAAAAAATAATGCGCCCAACACTGTGTATAGATAACATGAGGATAAATAACTTGGTTATATCGATGATATGGTGTCAATAAGCCCTTCACTTAAAGGTCTGAATCATCTTATAAATATATGCTAATCATATTCACACAAACACGACATTAATTTTAATGTTACTAAAATTAAGGTTATACAATTCCATCCTGAAAGTTCAAACGAAACAGCTATTATTATTATTATTATTATTATTATTATTTTCAAAATAAGGCGAACCAAGAGAACAGGATACAAGAATTTAAGTATCTGGGTCAAACTATCACCAGCTCCTTCTGTGACGACTCAGACAAAAAGAAACAATATCGAAGTTACTGTTTCTAAGGCAAACATGATTAACAGAGAGCTTCAATTTCTGTGCTCTCTTTTCCGTCCTTTCTGCACAAATATTTACGGGCAGCAGCAACTGAGGGTTAATTATAAAAAAAAAATGTTCTTGCAGAACCGTAATTTTGTTTTATGGCATCTTTTAGACTGCTGCGTAAGTTACAGTACCTGCAAGATGCTCAGCTTCTCGAATGTTCACGAACCGCGACAAATGCGAGGCTCCATGAGGTAACGAGACACGCCCAATACAGTCTAACGCGAAGAATTAAAAACTCAGACAATCTAATTGTCCAAGATATTCATCACTCCTTGTTTATGTCTTCTAGGCTGTGGACCTCTTGTTATGAAAGTGTTTGTCTACAGCTCCGCTTAATTTCCGCAATAGCTTTAACATTACGTGTACTTTTTTTTATTTTTCTTAGTCCTACCTTTGAGATGATGTTACATTCATACATACAGTCCCTTTTTTTTCTTTTTGTTATGGGATCTGTTTCCTGCCAATGAACATTATCAGTGTCACTACCATAAACATCATAAACATATGTTGGGTATTTTCACTACGTGTACTTTTTATTTTATTTTTCTTTTTGTAGTGTTTAGCTTTAGGTAGTTTTTTATTATTACTTTTTGCAGTTACGCGTCTTATTTTTCTTTAGTTTTTTAAAAAATTATTATCGTTTCACTTATTTCATCGTTTATTACCTTCAACAATATTGTACTATTTTATGGGATTCATTTCCTGCCAATAAATCTTATCATCATTATCATATATACTCGTGTATATATAATATACAACCTTTGGTCAAACCTAACGGACAGTTGTAATCAATCTTTGTTGGTCATCTCACAAAGACGCTAAGCAAAGACTGAGGCGACCCCAGGCCTAAATAATGCTTCGTTAGAAATTCATTTATCGAAGCAAAAAATTTTATTGTTTTTTTTTTAACTTCGAGTCTTCGAACAAGATGGAGTGCGACTGGCAATGTACGTGTGACTGAGGAAAGGACATTTACGCTTCATCTTCGTTTCAAGGGGAAAAAATGGTCTTTTTATTGCGAAGAAAATTAGCTTAGGCCTAGCTCTCCACACAAAATTTTACCAATACTCGCGGAGTCGTGGTATAGAATTCAGAGCTTGGAGAAGGTCTACAGACTTTGTATGAGAAATTTACAGATTGACTAATGCATTTTGTCAGCATAGAACTCTCAGCCGCAAGATACAGAGAATGGAGAATAACGATTTCCATTTGGCCATAGGGCTAATCTAGGCCTAAAAGCCAAGTACAGCACGTAAGAGAACTTGCATTCAGATTATGTAGCGACCCCATGGTTCGGATCCCACGTAAAGCTGTAGGTTCCCTCGGTCGTATGATCTTAGATGTTACGGAGGAGGTTAAACAACCCCATCATAATAATAATAATAATAATAATAATAATAATAATAACAACAGACGGGGACTAAAATACTTTCAACTTTTATTTTATAGCCAAATTTTGACCAAGTATTTTCACAAAGTTTCCGCAAACACAAAAATGAAAGTAAAAGTTTAACAGTCTAACTTAGTTTACCAAATAATTTGAATAAGAAAAAAAAAATGCACATTTTTTAATATTTTACACCGAATTTTAACTGTTTACTTTGGAAGAAATTTGCTGATAAACTTTCAAAAGGTATGCTAATAGTATAAGCACAAAGCCTAAATAAGCACAAAGCCTATTCAAATTGTAAACAAACGCACATTACTGAAAATTCTTTTAGGGACCAATTTGAACTCGGTATCGATTCAGATAAAGTTTTCAATAAGACTTTGTCACATTTCAGTATCACTTTCATAAGCTAGTTTACTTTTCCATTTGATGGCTGCTTATAGCTCGCCCCCCCCCCCTCCCCCCACACAATATACATATACAGTATGTGGCTTATCCTTTACACTAATTGAACGGAAAACAGAAACTTCTTGGGATTCATGTTACTCCCAAGACATCCAAAGACCATCCGAATAAACATATAAAATAAATATGGTGCCACAAATTCAGTTCACACTTTCACACAAAATACACAGAAAATCGTCACAAAACACACACAATATATATTTATCTTCGAAATACAAGCGTCACAACAACAACAACGAGTCATCAACTCAAGCTATACAATAGAAAAAAAAAAGATGATGGGGCCTTGAATATACTTGAAAACAAAATAAACGCGACAATGCATTGTTACAAGATATTTTGTCACTGAAAAATTATATTGGGGGGTTGGTGACCACAACCCAGAAAATAGACTCGATCTTTTGTCATAAAAAGCCAGCTCGTAATCGTTACCGTGAAATTTAGCACCAGTAACTAGTTCGTACCACTAACAACAAGAAGACATTTGGCAATACGAAAGTCTCTCTTTAAGCGTTGTAATCTCTCTTCAGTGATAGGCCTACTTATCAAGAGCAAGTATAGGTTTATGCTTCTCTATAATTTCTATGGTTAGACCTATTGTGTGTGTGTGTGTGTGTGTGTGTGTGTGTGTGTGTGTGTTGTGTACACAGGGTGTCCCATAAGTCCGGTCTCGTATGAAAATTTATTTTAAATTAAATTTACAAAAGTTATATGGTAGAAAACTAAAACAAGTATTCAAATTTGATGGCTTGTTTTGGGACCTCTTTTTTGTCGTAGGTAGAATAACACGCAAATGGCTAATATTGAAGCGAGTTACACTCGTAAAGAAAAGGCCAGTGGAGGCATTTTCTTTACGAGTATAACTCGCTTCCACATTAGCCACTGCGTGTTATTCTACCTGCAACAACAACAAAAATGGTCCTAAAACAATTTGAACATATGTTTTGGTTCTAATGTATTACTTTGGAAATTTAATTTAAAATAAATTTTTCTGTGAGACCGGACTTATGGGACACCCTGTAAAAGTAAACAGACGCCTTCGGTTTTTCCAGTTTTTTATTAGATGCTAAAAGTCAATAAATAATACACTTATTTAATTAATAATATATTTGGAATCGTATTGCTTTCCCCTTTAAAGCATTATGTAAAGGTCACACACACACACACACACACACACGTTCTGGCATTCCATTGATGATCTTTGCTATTTGTTATCGAGGATAATCATCGTGGTGTCTACTTACTTTTGTCAACCCTCTGTATACTAATAACTCGAATAAATAATAAAATCTACCCTCAAAACTAAGGATACAAAACGGAAGATGGTCACTTACCAACACGTCAAACAATGCGTTAACTGTACAGGGTAGCCCAAAAGTCAGGACACTTAGAAATTGATTTATATTAATAGTTTGTGTTCTCCGTTCCAGCCGAGACATAGATGAGAAATTAAGGAAAGATAATCGAGTAATGTTGGTCTTCATGTACGGAAGGGAAGAAAGTACGTACAGATGTGTCGCAGACGAATTTAATCTGTAAAGTCGTGGGAGGAGAAACATTGGTTTCTCAACTGTCAAAAAAGAACAGAAGTATGACGATGTTAAAAAGTCTGAATTTGAGCATTTATTATAAATCAACCAACATAATACGTGAAACAGATTATTTCCCCTCCGTGTCTCGACTTTTGGACCACCCTGTACCTTAAGTCCAAAACCGGACTTTTAGTACGTAGTACATCAGCCTCCATACGAGCGAAAACAAATATATATTGTTAGAAATAGTTTAAGCAGTTGGAAATTTTGCAAAAACGAACTAGGACTAGGACCTTTCAAAACTTGTCTTGCTGAAATTTTCCAACCAACCAAAAACGTACTGTTGAAGCCCTAAGAACAAAACGCAAAATTATCTTTAATTTACGCAAGATCTGAAAAACGAGGTACGCTTACGTCCACGTCTTGGCCAGTCGGCAACGCTTGCTATTTTATCAAATCTTTTCGCCAAATGGCAAATTTGGCACTTTCCCGATCTCAAATACCTTCCTGAATGTCGTTTGGCAATCCTCGGGCGATTCGCACTTTGGGAACACTTAACACTTCACACTGAAAATGCATTCCCGTAGAAAGAGAACTTGTTGACTCTATAGCCTATACGAGAGGAAGCCCGCCTACCGTGTTATCATATATTTTGTGTAAAACTGAAAGTAATCCCGGACATTGGTCTGAAGTTTCGAAACTGGTCATACATGGTTGGAGCTAAGTTCATAGTATATAACACTAGGCTAACAGATACCAGAAGACAATTTACATACTCTATTTTAGACAAACCATACTTATAAAACTGGTAAAAAAAAAAAAAAAAAAAAAAGCCAATGAATGTCAGCCTACTTGCGTGAAAAGTACTCTTTTGTCACTCACTCTGTAGGCCTACATATTAATTTACCTTCTCAGTTTCAGTCAATGCTAGGCCCAAAATTTAAAGGGGCCTATCTGGAATATCCAAAACAGAGCTTACTCTACATAGCCTGGAGGTAGGCCTGACTAAAATGTTATTCTATATCGGCCAAGCAATCTTGGGCGTATCAATATATATATATATATAACCTTTGGTTAACCTTTTGGTTAGCTTCCGCCCGAATTGTTCATTCTGACGAAGGTCAAGCTTTTCACTCCACCTTAGACCTACAGTTTAACGTGGAATCCGAACCACGCCCCATCAGCAGCCCAGCGTCTTAACCACTAGGCAACCAAGGGTACCCATTTATCTACCAACCACTTTCTTTGTGTGGAAGGATGAACAGCTGGGTTTTGCTGCGCGCCGGCTGCCGTCGGGTCTCGAACCGGGGGCCGATGGATTCGTAGTCAGCGACGCTAACCACTACACCACCGAGGCTATATATATATATATATATATATATATATATATATATATATATATACGGAAGCGCTCATAAGAATTTGTATAGAGAAATATATTCATCCTTATCTTTTGTGCTATGCAGAGGATAGTTATGAAACGTTTAGCGTTCGTTTGGAAAACTTAACAAATAAAAAAAATTAGTTTAACTCCAACATATAATGTAAAACATCAAAGAATTTGTGGAAAATAAAAAAAAAAAGTTAAAACGCAAAAGTTTTCGTACATTTTCTAACAAAATTATTTAATATTTTGAGTGTCCTTGAACAACTTCATTGATTCGTTTTGGGTATTTCTCGACATGGTTTTAACACCTCTCAGTAGAAAGTTTATAGCCCATTCTTCTAAAGAATATTGTTGCAATTCGTTCAGATTCGAAGAGTTTCTCTTGCGGACACTTTTTTTTTTTTTTTTTACATAAAACCATAAATTCTCGATCAAATTGAGATCTGGGTTTTGACTGGGGCCACTCGAGAAGATTGAAGTTCTTTTGTTGAAGCCATTTCACGTTGCTCTTACTTTTATCTTTTGGATAATTATCTCGTTGCAGTACCCAATTACCACCCATTCGCAACTCCCGAACTGAAGACAATACATTATCGTCTAAAATTTCCAGATATTTCTTTGAATTCAAGATTCCATCGATGACGACAAGCTTTCTTGGACGAGAAACACTAAATCATCCCCAAAGAAGCAAACTACCAGCACCATGTTTAACCGTAAGAAGGAATGCAGTATTTGATTTTCGTCGAACATACCGTTGCTCGTTGTTCCCGAATAATTCAATTTTGGTCTCGTCTGTCCAGACAACTTTCTTCCAGAATGCAAATCCATCATTTTCACGATCCTTGGCGTACTTTAAACGAGCTTCTTTGTGCGCTTTTCCAAGCGGAGATTTTCTTCGTGCAACTCTTCCAGACAAACCATTTTTTTTCAATGTATGACGTACAGTAGAGGGATAAACATCGACCTTAGACAGTCTTAATGTTTAGCAGATATCACCCGCAGTCACTCGTGGATTCGCGGCAGCCATTCTTTCAATCCGTCCAGCTGTATGCATACGTTCTGAAATCTCGCGAGGTCGTTCACACCTTGGTAGAGTTTTGACTGTTCCAAAGCCTTTCCATTTCTTTATAAGTGCAGTAATGTCGTAAATAGAATTCAAAGCTCTTCTATCTTATAACTCTTTCCAGACTCGTATGCAGCAATAACGGATCTCTCGAGATCCGTAGACAGCTCTTTACCACGACGACCAATTGTTTACTACAGTCCGGCTTACTGGCTCGTACATTCATCCGTCTTCCACGAAGATTCACAGAGAAACTTCTAGAATTCAGAATTGTTCGAGCCTAAGATGGACACACAAAGTATTAAATAATCTGTTGAATAAATATATGAAAACGTTTGTATTTTAACTTTCTATTTTCCTCAAATTCTTTCATGTTTTTCATTATAATTATGATGGAATTAAACTCATTTTTTTATTTGTTTACTTTTCCTCAACGAACGGTGAACTTTTCATAACTATCCTAAACATTATCCTAAATTAAAATATCCTAAATTAAAATATTTCTCTGTACATACTAGAGGGGTCGACCGCAGGTCGATCCTGAACCGTCGTTCAAACTCAACAAAAGTAAGTATATTTATGAGCGCTAATATACAGTATAAACAAAACACGCAATACCAAAGGACAACGAACTTAAAATGCACAAGGGGCAATGCAAAACGAAGAACATAAACAGTGTCCTGGCAAATATTCAAGGAATAAAACCGAACAATTCTCTAAACAAAGTTTCGTACCTGAAAGGTTTTATGGACGAAACGAGGGCGGACATCGCATGCCTCACAGAAACACATCTTAAAGATTGCCAAGGAAACTGCGATAACTGCGAACATTGTATCGATAAGAAAGAATTGCATATCGATGGATTCAACTTACGAAGAGCGGATAGAACAGCGAGACGTAAAGGTGGCTGTGCTATTTATATACACGAGTCATATGACAGAGACGGTAATAAGTAAATCCAACAGCGACGTAGAAACCCTTGCAGTGAAAATAGAGAAACTAAACGTGGTACTGATAGTCATCTATAGACCTCCAAACTCTCCATCTGAAAAATTTTCGGATGCCATTGAGGATATCAGAACCCTAATAAAGTCCGTAAACTCTCCATCCCCTAATATAATACTCTGCAGCGATTTCAATTTTCCATTTATAAAATACAAAAAGGTGGGTAAAAATATATTTATACAGCGAGATAAAGGGGGGGCACAAGAGAGGACGAGGAGCAAGCAAAAATGTTGATGGCTCTCAACCGAGTTTATGCTGACACGGGAGATGATAAAATACTAGAAAAAAATAACTGCCTAGATCTGGTATTCACGAATAACACGAACTTAATTGCTGATATAAAAATAACCCCAACTATTATCTCAGACCACAACATAAACGAGATATCAACAAATATGGCGATAACATTAAAAGACAATACACATACGGAAGGAAGAAGCAAATTTGGGGCTTTTAACTTGAACTCCAAAACCATAAATTGGGAAGAAATCAGATCACACATGGCCCAAATAGAGTGGAGAACAGTTTTAGATAATAAAACAACTGAGGAAATGCAAACAACCTTGGAAGAAAAGATGCTGAGATTTTTAGAAAAATATGCTCCGAAAGCACAGCCAAAAGGAAAGAGGAACTGGCTAGAGAAGCAAAAGAGAAGAATATTCTGCAAAAGAGAGAGAGTTGCGACGAAGTTAGCTTACTGCGGAGACAATAATGCCAGGAAAGTAATACAAAAAAAAAAATGGAGAGTATCGATAGGGAAATACGAACCCTGATTAGGGACATACAGAGAGGGAAGAAGAAAAGGCGGTAGAAGCGATAAAGGAAAATCCAAAATACTTCTACAGCTATGCGAAAAGGAAAACAAAAACGCGCGCCACTATCGGGGCCCTTAAGGAAAGGAAATAATGAACTAACGGACGACCTAAAAGAAATATCTGAAACATTGAGAGCCCAGTATGAATCTGTCTTCAGTACCCGAAAAAGTGACAAAGCGATAGCTCATACAGATGCATTCTTCCAAGAGAAATTGCAAGGAGAATGTATAACAGAATTTGATTTTACCCCAGAAGATGTAGCGAGAGCTATAGGACAAATGAAATCACATTCATCTGCAGGTCTGGACAAATGGAACGCACAATTAATTAAAAACTGTAAAAATGAAATGGCTACACCCTTATACTGGATATGGAGATCCCGAGACACTGGGAAAATATCGATCATTTTGAAAAGAGCAAACATTGTCCCTATATATAAAGGAGGGGATATATCTCAAGCAAAGAACTTTAGACCAGTGTCATTCACGTCCCACCTCACCAAAATATTTGAAAGAATAGTCAAAGAGAAAATCTATGACTTCTTGGAGACAGTGGAAAGATTCAACGAAAATCAGCACGGATTCCGATCAGGAAGATCATGCCTATCAAAACTTATAGAGCACTATAACAATATCCTAGATCAGGGGTGGCGAACCTTTTTACAGTCGCGTGCCAAAAAATTCGCGTGCCCATCAAAGTTCATTTATATATTACACCAAATTACAAACATTACGTCTATCATTTTACACTCATTTTTTGGATAACTATTTCTATGCTTAGGCGTGCCAGGCAAATTTGATACCGTGCCCAAATGGGCACGCGTGCCATAGGTTCGCCACCACTATCCTAGATGCACTTGCAGGCAATGAAAACTACAATGTCATATACACAGATTTTGCTAAAGCTTTCGACAAATGCGATCATGGTATAATAGCACATAAAATGAAACATATGGGAATAACAGGCAAAGTGGGAAAATGGATCTACAACTTCCTCAGAGAACGTCTACTGGTCGTCAAAATTCAAGGTATAACATCATCAGAATCAGAAGTACGCAGCAACACTATAGTAACATCCTTTGCGGACGATACAAAGATCAGCAGAAAAATCAGCGATGTAAATGAGGTGGAGGATTGCAGAGGGACACGAACAAAATATACAAATGGTCAGAAGACAACAATATTACATTTAACACCGAGAAATTTCAGCTCTTGAGATATGGTAGAAATAAGGAACTTAAACAGACTGCATATTATGCTCCAGATAGACAGGAAATTCAGAGAAGCACAAAAGCGGTCGACTTTGCGGGTAATAATGACCGATGATGCGGAATTTGAAACGCAAAATCAGATAGCGATAAAGCAGAGAGAGTCGCGAGACAGGTATTAAGAACGTTCAAAAAGAGGGAGAAGACTAATGATTTCCCTGCTGAGAACACTGATTATACCAAAATTTGAATACTGCTCAGTTTTGACGTCCCCATATAAAAAGGAAGAAATTAATAAACTATCAGGTCATCCCATAAGTAATGTCGTTTTTTAGATCAGAATTTGAAAGACAAAAAAAAATTCAACTGAAACTTTTTAATCTAGTATATATTTTCTGTCAGAATCAATGACACTCTGCCAACGTCCTACAAGCTTTTTAATGCCATGTTTATAAAATTCAGGCAGTTTTGAGGCAAAAAACGTACAAAGACTGGTGTGTAGGTCATCTAAAGAAATATACTGTTTCTCGTCAAGATAGTTTTGCAGACTCCTGAAGAGATGATAATCTGAAGACGCAAGGACTGGAGAATATGGAGGATGTGGAAGTTTTTCCCACCCAAGCTGCTCAATTTTCGCAGAAGTGATCTGAGCGGTATGGGAACGTGCGTTATCGTGGTGGAACACGATTCCTTTCCGATTAACCAAAGGTCTCTTTTCTTTTAGTGCAATGTTCAATCGATCCAGTTGTTGACAGTAGACTTGAGCGGTGATTGTTTGGTTGTGTGGTAAGGTTTCAAAGTGCATTACACCACCTTTATCCCACCAAACACTAAGCAACACCTTCCGAGGGTGAAGATTTGGTTTTGGCTGTGGTGTCGCTGGTTCTCCGGCACAAACCCACTGTCGACGACGCTTAACATTCTGGTACAGTATCCACTTCTCATCACCAGTCACTAAACGGTGCAAAAACGGATTTTGGAGTTCACGGGAATGAAGAGCTGTGCTAATGTTTACCCGCACTCTCAGATTGTTGACCGACAATTCATGTGGCACCCATTTTCCTAACTTAGGCACTTTCCCAAGTTGTTGCAAATGTCGATGGATGGTGGACGGGGATGAATTGAGTTTCTGGGCCAATTCTTCGACAGTTGTTGAACAGTCTTCTTCAAGTGCGGCTAACAGCAGGTCATCATCAAACTCAGCAGGGCGTCCAGAGCGTGTTGCATCTGTCAAACAGCAGGTTATCATCAAACTCAGCAGGGCGTCGAGAGCGTGCTGCATCTGTGAAACAGCAGTCACCATTCCTAAACTTTTGAAACCATCTTTGACATTTCCTCACATGCAGAATATCGTTGCCATAAACGTCCTGAATGTTTCGCGTTGCTTCAGTAGCACTATTCACTTTTGTGAACTCGTAAAGCATTATATGCCTGATATGCTCTTCTGATACCGCCATGTTTACGAGGGGTTCACATAAAGCAAAACACACGTCTTCACTGGTCAAGGTCTGTAAAGTATGTAGCGAAACACGATAGATCTCTTAGATATAATCTTCGGAAAATTTATGCTTAAACCGAGTAGGACTAGTTTAAACTTAATCTATCGTAAAAAACGACATTACTTATGGGATGACCTGATAGAAGAAACGCACACACATTTCACAGCTAAAGATTGATGGCTGCAAAGAACTCAACTACTGGGAAAGACTACGCAAACTAAATCTGTATCTCTGGAAAGAATAAAAGAGAGGTACACCATAATCTACATATGGAAAATGATCGGAAAACTGGAACCAAA
>JAJOZX010006109.1:152500-172500 GCA_023014485.1 Bathynomus jamesi
TGTGACTAACTGTGTGAAGTATGGTTGGTCTACGGTGTCGTTAAGAGGTCGCTCAATCATGCATGACGTGTCTCACTAATGACTGATTACTATAGTATGACTAAATTTGGCTTCTTCTTTTGTAGGAATGTGTAGAAATGCCGCCGAAGCAATCAAAAACACGGTCTAGCAGTGAGGTGTGGTTACTAGGGAAGGCGGAGGAGAAGTTAACTAGGGCAGGACTCCCTACCAAGCTTCAAGTCCTCCGGAAATTCATGTTCCACCATCTGGAGGAGAGGAAGACAGAATATAACTGCGGTGATGACCATTGAGGCTTTGATCCCGTTTTGGACAAAAGCAAACGTTCCAATGACGGATACCAGATACGCAGAGAAGCAGCTCCTGAAACTGTACGAGCAATACAAGGGGCTGAAGAAGAACCGCACAAAGAATTTCCCATCCTACAGAATGAAGGAGGACATATTTCGCGGAGACCTTGACGATGTGTTCCATCTTTCACGTCATGACGCCCTCGAGACCATGATGAATAAGGAGGACAAGAACTTCCTTGTCGCTCAGCTCGATAATCCCACTTCCTCCAGCTTTAGCCCGATTGACAAGAAAATGGCTGACCAACAAACGAGGAAGAGGATTCGGTGTGAGGCGGAGATGAACCGAGAGAAGGCCAAGCGCGAGGCGGATGCGAGATGGTCCCAGGGAGAACTGGAGGCTTCTAGTTCAAGCACATCTGAATCATCAGATTCAGATACTGTAGTTTTTAAGGAGTCAGCACGAAAACGTTCCACTCCTAAGCGATTGAAGTCTGTGATCACGCCTGACATTGCCTTAGCCTTGGATCGCCACAACATCAGTGACAGGAAAGGAATGGCAGTGGTCGCAGCAACTATCAAATCGCTGGGGCACAACTTGGACGAAGTGTCAATCTCACGCAACACCATTCGTTGCGTGAGACAATGTACACGTGAAGCGGTGTGCCGCGAAGATCAGGCCACTTTCAAGACCCATGAGACCCTTCTCTTGCACTGGGATAGTAAGCTGCTTACAGATATCTCCCATGGGTTAGAGGTGGTGGACCGTGTGGCTGTGCTTGTAACCGGTAACGGGGAAGAGAAACTCCTTGGAGTTCCAATGGTAGCTGCTGCAAATGGAACATCTCAGGCTCAGGCGTGACTGAAGCTTGTGGACGACTGGTCTTTGAGGGGCAACGTTCGAGGTCTTGTTTTTGATACAACTGCGTCCAACACGGGACTTCATGCTGGAGCTTGTACTCTCATTTCAAAGGAGTTGGGTATTGATCTGGTGTGGATCGCTTGCCGACACCACGTGGTAGAAGTCGTCCTTGCTGCGGCCTTCGGTGCTTGTTTCGGAACATCCAGTGGACCTGAAATTGGCCTATTCAAGCGCTTCAAGCAGCGCTGGGTTTTCATTGATCGCAGCAAGTTCGTGAGTGCACCCGACAGCCTGTTCATTGAAACAGCAGAGCAGAGGAAGGAAATGGTCTCCTACTACAAAGAGGCTGTCAAAAAGAAGAGCCAGCGGGACGACTATGATGAACTGATGCTTCTCTGCCTCCTTTTCTTGGGAGGGAAGCTTGACGGTCCTGTGAGAATTCGAAGCCCAGGAGCCATGCACCATGCGCGATGGATGGCCAAGGCCATTTACACGCTCAAGGTGTTCCTATTCAGAGATCAATTCACCTTGCTACAGACCGAGAAACGGAACATCGAGGAACTAAGCCTGTTTATCACGCTTCTTTACGGCCGCTACTGGAACGAGGCCAGTGTTGCATACATGGCTCCATTGAATGACCTCACTTTCTTGCGCCAGCTGAAAGCTCACCCAGGAAAGACGAACGACGCGGCATTTGCCGCGATGAAGCGCCATTTGTGGTTCATTTCTGAGCACTTAATCCCCTTGGCACTCTTTGGTCCACGAAGGAGAGGATTGCTTACAACATCGTAGCTGTTCCCGAAAAAAGAAAAGGACTCAAGCGCGTGGACGGAAAAACGTTCTCCTCGAACAATCCCTTTGAATTCTATGCCACCAAACGTTCAGCAATCTTCTTCAACCTCGTCATGCAGCACGGAAGTGAACAGGCGCAATCATTCCTGTCCAAGACACCAAATGATTAGAACACAGATCCAGCTTACCAAGGAATGAAGGAACGTGTAGAGAAGATGGCAGTAGTTAACGATTGCGCAGAAAGAGGAGTTGCGCTCATTAAGGCTTTCAACAGCACAATCACGAAGGATGAAGCGCAAAAGCAGTACCTTCTCCGCGCAGTCGCTCAGCACCGCAAGGAATTCAAAGAGCCGACTAAAACTGGTCTCAAGAAGATCTAAAGATCTTCAACTGTGTGCATTATTTGTTCCGCTGTTATAATTTCATAATATATATATATATATATATATATAGTCATAAATTGTAAAGTCATTATTCAAATTGTTTCATTTTGAGCGAGTGCATAAAAAGGTCCGAGAGCAAAGATAATTGGCACGTTTTTTCCTGTGGAGGAATAGAATAAGGGCAGATGTGACCGAATTTAAAATTCCAAAAAACGCTGTTGTGGACCACCCTAATATATATATATATATAATAATAAACGGAGAAATAAAAAATAAAGGATTGTGGGAGGAGCATACAAATTTGTAAGGAAAAACTACCAATTTTAGCACTTTGCTCGAATCCAACACAAGATCAAATGAATTGTTTCCAACCAATGTTATAGTTAATTAAAAAAATAATAAATTGAAAAAAAAACTTGTAAGAGGAGCATACAAATTTATACTGGAAATCTGCCCAGGTTTTAGCACTCTGCCCTTCTTGTCTAAGTCCGATATATATAAAAATAAAAGTTATTAGAGAAGCATACAAGTTTACCAAAGGTTTAGCACTCTACCCTTCTTGTCTAAATCTGTTCTGAACGAATTCAAAACAACGGGATCGAGTTGAAACAGACCTTTGCTTATGTTAAAGTTATTTTTAAGTTGAATAATAGCAGACTCAAGAATATTTCTATTAACAATGTTGCTAGAGTGAAATAAAACTGAAGCATTATTCCAATCGATACAGTGGGATAACTCTGACAAATGGACAAAAAGGGCACTGGACGACTGTCCCGTTCTAACGGAATATTGATGCTGTTTTACACGTGTGTGAAAATCCTTTCCCGTCTGACCTATAGATGTAAAATGAATCACATTGTTTACAACCAATTTTATAGATAATACCTGAATTATTGTAAAGCTATTTTTAACTATGATATTTTTCACAATATTGTTATATGAAAATACTACATTAATATCCAAAAGTTTAAGTACATTAGCAATGCCTAAAAAGCCCGGGAAAAATGGAAGTACTAAAATATTCTTTGACAAAGTACGAGTGTTATTATTCACACGATAGAAGGTTCGTTTTGCCTTGTTGAGACAAGATTCCATAAACGCAGGTGGGTAACACAGATCACTTCCAATACCGTTGATTTTTTCCAATTCGGCATCGATGTATTCCGGACTGGCGAAATTACTTACATTCCGCGAATCCTGGGGGGTGGCATCCCATGGTTGCGGTACGTCGACGATATTTTGTGTATCTGGCCCATGAATCGTGACCTGGATGATTTCCTCCTTCAGTTAAATGATCAAGTCCCCTCCATTAAGTTTACTTTAGAAATGGAAGACAACTCAATCCCGTTTTTGGATGTGCGTGTACATAGGGAAAGCCCAGGTTTTAAGTTTAGTATCTATCGGAAAAAAACAAACAATTTGTCCTACGTACACTTTTACTCGGGACATGACACCCCCACAAAGAAGGCCATTTTTTCTTCAATGTTTCTCCGCGCCCTTAGGATCGCCAGTCCGGAATATATCGATGCCGAATTGGAAAAAATCAACGGTATTGGAAGTGATCTGTGTTACCCACCTGCGTTTATGGAATCTTGTCTCAACAAGGCAAAACGAACCTTCTATCGTGTGAATAACACTCGTACTTTATCAAAGAATATTTTAGTACTTCCATTTTTCCCGGGCTTTTTAGGCATTGCTAATGTACTTAAACTTTTGGATATTAATGTAGTATTTTCATATAACAATATTGTGAAAAATATCATAGTTAAAAATAGCCCTACCAATAATTCAGGCATTATCTATAAAATTGGTTGTAAACAATGTGATTCCTTTTATTTACATAGGTCAGACGGGAAAGGATTTTCACACACGTGTTAAACAGCATCAATTTTTCGTTAGAACGGGACAGTCGTCCAGTGCCCTTTTTGTCCATTTGTCAGAGCTATCCCACTTAGCTGGGCACTTGCGTTTTTTTGCGCGTTTTTTTGCGGTACTGCGGTACTACTACCGCACTACCAAACCGGTACCGCATAACGCAGTACCGCAAAGGATCGCTGAAAGTACAGCAGTACCGCTACCGCATTCAAATTTCCCGCGGTACTTTCCGCGGTACCGACCAACACGGTAGTACCGCAGTACCGCAAAAAAAAACGCAAGTGCCCAGCTCTGCAGTATCCCACTGTATTGATTGGAATAATGCTTCAGTTTTGTTTCACTCTAGCAACATTGTTAATAGAAATATTCTTGAGTCTGCCATTATCCAACTTACAAATAACTTCAACATGAGCAAAGGTCTTTTTCAACTCGATCCCGTTGTTTTGAATTCGTTCAGAACGGATTTTGACAAGAAGGGTAGAGTGCTAAACTTTTGGCAAACTTGTATGCTATTCCAATAATTTTTATTTTTCAATTTATTTTTATATATATCGGACTTAGACAAGAAGGGCAGAGTGCTAAAACCTGGGCAGATTTCCAGTATAAATTTATATGCTTCTCTTACAAGTTTTATTTTTATTTTTCAATTTATTATTTTTTTTAATTAACTATAACATTGTTTGGAAACAATTCATTTGATCTTGTGTTGGATTCGGGCAAAGTGCTAAAATCGGTAGTTTTTCCTTACAAATTTGTATGCTCCTCCCACAATCCTTTAATTTTTTTTCTATTTCTCCGTTTATTGATATATATATATATATATATATATATTTTTTTTTTTTGTAACCTATATATAGGCTGTAACTCTTTATGTACTTCAGTGTTCCTGAGGATGTCATTAGACGAAAGCGCTTGAGCACCATTCTGTTTCCTTTCCTTCGTGGTTTTATTCATCATAAATATTTTTCACGTGTTACTTTCGGAGTTTATAAAGCGTTTCTTTAGTGAGTTGCGAAACGATATTAGTGATGGTGCTTGTCTGATGTTTATGGGTATAGCCGCTATAGCGTTCCAGATATCTGCCCCTTTGTAGGAGAGAGCATTGCCCGCAATTTGCATGGAAGAATTTGGTTTATGAACGAAATCATCGGGAAGCCTTGTATTATGATTATGGTTGATCTGATTGGAGGCGGGGTAATCGACCCGTGAATGGGCGAAGTATAGTTTCTATTAGCAGCAACTTTGTACATACTAAATTACCGACAGTAATTTTATAGAGGTCATTTAGTTTTAGAATATTTAAGTTTCTGAACACTGGAGAGGTATGAGATCGTCTGTCATCATTGTCTGAGAGAGTTCGTAAACATTTTTTATGGATTACTTCTAGCTGATACAGTATATAATTCTTTGTACTACCACATGCTGTGATTCCATATTGCGAGTGTGGATGGATAAATGAGTAATAGAGTGTGAGGAGGGCATTTTGGGGAATTGTTTTTATAGATTAAACATTATGTGGCTTTTGAAATTTAATTTTTCATTTAATTTGATGCCAAGAACTTTAACTTCATTTATTTTCGAAAGAGGAATGTTTCAAATTATTAATGGTGTGTACACGATTGCCGTTTTTTGAGTTGTGATCATATGATGATGATTTTGTCAAGACTCGTAATAATATTTCAGCCTAAGTGGACAAACGTAATAATACCAATGTAACATCAGAATTACCAAATTCAGGATACATTTGACCGTTAGGCAGTCCAGGTTGGCCAAGATGCGTTGCATCTCGACTTCTGCAATCGACTGTATATTCACAATCTATGGCATAGTCCTTAACTAATAATTACCCAACAACGCCTTCAATTTCATATACCATCAACAGCGGACGTGGACGTATCCCTATCGGACGGGCAAGACCGCAACATCGACACCAAAACACTAACCTAACCTGTGCTAATCTTATCTAACTCAATTAACTTGTCTATGGTACAAGTACCAGCGATGGTACACGGAGCTCTTTGAGATAAGAAATGCGAAGGGTTCAAAATACGTTGCTTGCTGATAAATTAGTCGTCCCCCTCTTTACGAGATTTTGGTTAGGTGGTGGTACCATCTTTCTTAATGGTGGTATTTCAAGAAGCATGGTGGCAAAAGGTGGTATATGGACCAAAGAAGTCAAGTACAACTAGTATAGTATTTCACATTCAATACTAAATTTCAAACACCAAAACCATTAAAACTACAAAATAATAATTACAATTACGATAAATCTGCTAATAAACTTTAAAGTTCATGACCGAATTGAAAAATACAGTCTATTACAAAAGTCCCTACCCAAAGGGAAATACGTTGAAGTATCCGATGAGAAATACAATTACGGAAGCGTAACCCAAACGTTCAAAATGATCCCCATCCCGTTCAAAAAACGTAAGTGCAAATTAATTAATTCATTAACGGAATTCCCTACTGGGTAGAGACTTTTTTTGGCACACTGTATAACAAACACGAGACTCTATAAAACTGTCCCTGTAATCAATTTAAGTTTTATGAATAATAACGGCCCATAATCTCTCTCGTCCAATTCTGATTTTGAACCCCAAATACTCTCGTAAAAAGCCCCTCCCCCCCGCCCCACTCTATAACATCGTAAAAAATAAGGGTTCCATAAAGCTACCTAACCTGATTTTATATGCAATTAAAAGGTCTCTTATGGTACGATATCTTTTTTTAAATAAAAATCATGGCAAGAGTATTTTCAAGCAACGTTTGCACAATTTCGTAGCTGTATTACACCTAAAAACCAAACTGGATAGGCCTACTAAAAACTAAGAGACCATTACTATTATACTGTTAAAAGGAACTTATAAACTTGTACGCAATAGATTTGGTTTGCTCTACACAAACCTATCCCTTATTCAGTCTCTGTGATATATATATATATATATATATATATATATATATAAGTATTTTCATCATGATTTTGCAAACATGGAAGCCATTTCCTGTTTATCATTTTGTAATATGAAGTAAAATATGTAAGATATTGTCATTATCATAATTATTTATTAACGTCAACAAACTATCCTTAAATATAAAGTATAACAGATTATATGGTCATCACGAAATAGTAGTAGTTACCCCCTCTAAATCTAAAGCTACTCACGCATTTGGGCTAGTCCAGCTCAAGTTGGATTGCATGGGGTTGTAATGACAATACACACACACACACCACACACACACACACACACACACACACACACACACACACTCGGGCTGGAAAGATGGTACCAGCCCGAGTGTGTATGTTGTCATTACAATCCACGCAATACAATTTGAGTTGGTTCAGCCCAAATGTGTGAATAACTTATAGAGTTATACTGTACATTCAACCCCCGTTCAACGATCGTAATTGGCTAATCTTCACGGAATTAATTTCGTTTCAAACCTCTCATTCAAAGAGCATAATGAACATACATCTACGCAACATATTAGCCACTTGAGGTCTCATTCATAATTACGAAAAAGTAGGTGCAACACTGCCAAAACAAGTTCTTAGATCCATATACTTCCCCATGGTATACCCAAATCTACAATACTGCATTAGTGTTTACGGAAGTGCGTGTCAATATTTTATGCAGCCACTGGTGGTAATGCAGAAAAGAATAATTACGAACATCCACAAATCGAACACACAATGAAAGTATAGATTAAAAATGTTCCACGAGTTAAAGATATTCAAAATAGTAGAAATCTATAAACTGAACATTGCCTCGTATAATGTGTCAAATCGTCCATCCATAATGCTGCACTAGAAATCATCCAAAACATGAGACAATCAAACGCGTACATCAGAAAATCAAATACACTCTAGTTTGTGCGACTAGATCCTGTTGTTCAGCAGGACCAGCCAACCCTCTGGAACATCCTCGATCTGGAGATAAAACAATCTAGAACGTTAAAAGCCTTCCAGACAAAACAAAGACAAATTCGTGGGAAATATTTAACAAAATAAAAAATGAAAAACATCAAAGAATTTGAAGAAAATAAAACTGCAAAAATTTTCATATATTTATTTACAAAATTACTTAATACTTCGTGTGTCCACCTTCGCCTTGAAGAATTTAAAATTTTGATCAGTAGTTGGCTGTTTATTGATTAGAGACTGTTGGCAATTCTGAATTCTAGAATTTTCTGTGAATCTTCATGGAAGACGGATAACTGAACAAGTTAGCAATGGGTCGTCGTGATCTACAGCTCTTAAGAAATCTGATATTCCTGCACACGAGTCGAGAGAGAGTTATGAAACAGAAGGATTTCGAATCCCATTTACGACGGTTACTGCACTTATAAAGAAATGGAAAGGCTTTGGAACAGTCAAAACTCTGCCAAGGTGTGAACGACCTCGCAAGATTTCGGAACGTAAGCATACAGCTGGACGGATTGAAAGAATAGTTGCTGCGAATCTACGAGTGACTGCGAGGTAATATTTGCCAAACATTAAGACTGTGGTCGATGTCCATCCCTCTACCGTACGTCGTACATTTCGAAAGAATGGTCTGCATGGAAGAGTTGCACGACCAAAACCTCTGCTACGAAAAGCGCACAAAAAGCTCGTTTAAAGTATGCCATGGAATCATCAAAACGATACATTCTCATCCTGGAAGAAAGTTCTCTGGACAGACGAAACGAACTGAATAATTCGGGAACAACCAGCAAAGGTAATGTTTGGCGAAAATAAAAATAATGCATTCCTTCCTACAGTCAAACATGGTGATAGTAGTTTGCTTCTTCGGGGATGCTTTTGTGGTTCTGGTCCAGGAAAGCTTGTCGTCATCAATGGAATCTTGAACTCGAAGAAATATCAGGACATTTTAGAAGATAATGTATTGTCTTCAGTTCGGGAGTTGCGAATGGGTCGTAATTGGGTACTGCAACATCGAAAACATAAAAGTAAGACCACCATGAAATAGCTTCAACCAAAGAATTTCAGCCTTCTCGAGTGGCCCCAATCAAAGCCCAGATCTCAATTTAATCGAGAATTTATGGTTGGATTAAAAAAAAAAAAAAGTTGTCCTCAAGACAAAACCCTTCGAATCTAAATAAACTGCAACGACGTTCTTTAGAAGACTGGGCTAAAATTTCAACCGAGAGATGTCAAAACCTTGTAGAAAAATAGCCAAAACGAATCATCGAAGTCACTGGAAGGAATGACACAACTTCAACTTCATTATTTTATTATTATTATTATTATTATTATTATTATTATTATTTATTATTATTTATTTTTAAAATAAATAATAATAATAATTTTAATTTTTATTTTTATTATTATTATTATTATTATAAATAATAATTATTTTAATTTTTAATTTTAATTAATAAATAAATAAAATAAATTCAGAGCTGGGCACTTGCGGGTTTTTTTTGCGGTACTGCGGTACTACCGTGTTGGTCGGTACCGCGGAAAGTACCGCGGGAAATTTGAATGCGGTAGCGGTACTGCTGTACTTTCAGCGATCCTTTGCGGTACTGCGTTATGCGGTACCGGTTTGGTAGTGCGGTAGTAGTACCGCAGTACCGCAAAAAAACGCGCAAAAAAACGCAAGTGCCCAGCTCTCACCGTCACCGTCACTCACACAAGGTCAGCAAATACACAAAGCATTACATAATTTTGCGAATAAATGTACAAAAACTTTTGCATTTTAACTTTTTTTTTCATTATTTTCCTCAAATTCTTTGATATTTTACATCATATGTTGACATTTAACTCATTTTTTTTTCTGTTAACATTTTTCAAACGGACGGTAAACTTTTCACAACTATCCAGTGCATGGTACAAAAGATAAGAACGAATATAACCGAAACATTTCTCTGTACGAATACTTATGAGCTCTCTCTCTCTCTCATCTAACTAACAACAGATAATCTCCATATCTTTATCTATATTCGTTCCTATATCTTTAAAATTAGTGTAAATAATCTCATTTCTGCGCATTATCTAATAAGATTTGTCAAATAACGCCATTCTGACAATAAGGCATAAAAATGTTTGTAAAATGGCACTTGTATACCATGTATGTAAAGGAAGGCATTAATTTTCCCATTTATATGACAGTACACAGGTGTGTGTTTATATACAGGGTAGCGCAAAAGTCGCGCACCATAGGAATTTTCGGTGTTTACTATATTATTTTTTTCTTTTAGGTAGGGAATGACTGGAAAATTAACAACTGACGAGAGGGTTGAGCTTGGTTTTAATGTTTTTTTTAATTTAATTAATTCTGTATCGATTCATCAATTTGTCGCGCCTATTCCATACATTAAAACCAAGCTCACTCTCTCGTCTATCTTAATTTCGCAGCCAGCACCTACCTAAAGAAAAAAATAATATAGTCAACATTGAAAATTTCTATGGTACGCGACTTTTGAGCCACCCTGTATATTACTTTTTTCTGGTTGCATCTGATGTATGTCCTGAACATGAAAAATTGAAAATTAAATTGTATTATTTTTATTATTACTATGATTTTTTTTTATGGGGAAGGAGGGGCCAAGCGCGAATGCCCGCAAAAAAGTCCCCACCCGAAAAAAGGGTGCCAGAATCAAGGTCCAAAGCTTTCGAGATGCCTGGACACTGTGTCTGAAAGACTGGGGGTCAGTGACAATGTAAAAACCTTCCTGAACCCATCTTTTTCCGAGTTGACTGGTTGAATATACGAAAGTTTGAGAATATCGATTAACTCTTCCATTACAGAATTTGATAAAGGAATGAGTGTGTGTCGAAAGTCCGGTACTGGCAAGTTCTCCCTTTAATGGAGGAGGCATGCAGTTAGTGTGTTCAGAAGAGTAGTGTCCGTTATAACAGCGACAGTAAAGAGAGAGTGAGGCATCATTGCGGAAAAGAGAGAGGGAGTGAAGACAATAAGAGGCGGGGAATTGATGAAACGAAAAGCCTTTGATTCCATCCGGTCAAGTAGAGATGTATGGGTTGAGCCACCTCGCACATGAGAAGCGTACTCCATACAGGGACGGACAACACCCATGTACAAAGAGAGCAACTGAGTAGGGGTGAAGAAACTGCGGAGTCGGTACAGCACGCCTAACCTCTTAGAAGCTGTTTTAGAGAGTGTAGATCTTTCCAAGAAAGATCACGAGAAAAGGAAACTCCAAGAATGTTAAGAGAAGAGGAAAGATTGAGTTGTGTATTGTTGAAGGTTAGGGGATAGTCGTGTGGAAGAGTGTGACGAGTGTGACGAGTAGACAGATGAACGAACCGAGTTTTTGAGGCATTGAAAACAATAAGGTAGCAGAAAGATCAAGGTCACGTGCATCATAGCCGTCTCACGCGAATCATAGAGTGACTGTTGAGATTGAGAAAGACGCTTTGTGAAGCGGGTGGAGAAGTGAAAGGAGGAATCATCAGCATAGGAGTGGATAAGACAGGAAGTACGACTTAAAGATCATTAATAAATAAAGGAAAAGAGTGGGTGACAGGACAGAACCCTGAGGAACACCCCGATTAATAACTTTAGGAGGCCATCTACAACCGAGGAGCTACAGATCGGCCAGAGGAAATTAGAGATGAAGGCACAGAAAGAAAAAACCGAAGGATGGCAGTTTGGAAATTAAGGATTTGTGCCAGACTCTATCAAAAGCTTTTGACATGTCTAGCGCAACATCAAAGGTTTCACTGAATTCCCGAGAGGAGGAATGACCAAGAGTCAGAGATATATGCAAGATCGCGGAACCCATACTGACGATCTGAAAGAAGATTGTGAGAAGAGAGGTGTTTAAGATTCTTCCTATTAAGGAGAGATTCAAAAACTTTAGAAAGGCAAGAAATCAAAGCAACTGAACGATAAGTTGGAAGACTGAGAGTGGTCACCCTTCTTTGGAACAGGCTGAATGAGACCGAACTTCCAGCAGGAAGGAGAAATTCCAGATGAAAGATAAGGACAAGAGGAGTTTGCCTAAGCAGTGTCAGCACAGAAGCACAGTTCTTGAGAACAACAGGAGGGACATCATCATCATCATACTCTTTTAGGTATGGTATGTTTGGGAATACATTAAGGGCCGCAATGTCATATATATATATATATATATATTATATATATATATATATATATATATATATTCTCGTTATATGTAATGTACTGTATATCCTATACATGTATATTAGGGTGGAGTGAAAAAAAGTTTTTTTTGAATTTCAAAATGCTTGGGGCCGGGAAAGTTGCGTATTTATGTGAAACGTGCTGTGTGAAATTTTTGTAATCGTACGCGGCTATAATTAAATTGTGCACACTGAACTCAAAAGTTTTTAAAAATTGATAAAATTACTAAAATTTCGCCATTTTTATTTTCAGTTTTTTAAATTAAATTAAAAATTCATATAAATTTATATAAAAATTGCGAAATTTTACTAATTTTGTCAATTTTTAAAAACTTTGAGTTCAGTGTGCACAATTTAATTATAGCCGTACGATTACAAAAATTTCACAGTACGTTTCACATAAATACGCAACTTTCCCGACCCCAAGCATTTTGAAATTAAAAAAATATATATTTTTCACTCCACCCTAATGTATATATACACTGCACCCTCGATATATGCGTCTTCAGCATATGCGAAGACCCTATTTCTATCAAGAATTCAGTATATGCGGAAAAAATTCGCATTTATGCGCCACCGAGTGTGAAATATTGCTGAGCCGCTGAGCACACCGGCGACGTGTTCCCGCCAAACAAGTCTCGCATAAACCGTTATAGTGTTGGTGTGCGCGCGTTGTGCTCTAGACTGTGTTGTGTTTTTCACTATTTTTGAGTGCTTTTTTGTTGGTATCGTATGTCTTATTAGGCTTACTATGTCCTTTAATATTTATACTGTACAGTATTGATGTAATATAGCATTACTGTTATCTTGTTGGATGTTTTTGGTATAAAAAAGTGGCATATTTATTATTGGGGGTGCCGGGAGGGTAAAAAAAAAACTGGTTGTGGAACGCATCCCTATTTTTTTCATTTAACTATAAGTTCGATATATGCGAATTTGCATTATGCGAGGTTTTAGCAGAACCTATCTATCCCTCGCATATATCGAGGGCGCAGTGTATAGAATAATAATAATATTGGAATTAAAATTATCATTACATATTATTATTATTATGAGAATTAATTTCGCGTCTTACGTAGATAATACGACACCGAATAAACCATACCTATAAAAAAACAGCCTATTTGCGCTATAGGCTACATCTACCAACCTAGTACCTACTTAGAGATTAAAAAAAAAATGCTCGACTTTCAACTCTGATACTAAGAGATATCAATGAGGTGAGATTTGGCTGTAAACCTCTCGTGCCAATGAAATAAACCTCGCATCTATGAAATGTATTGGAATCTCTGATCCAAGGCGCGACATTACACCGACACTCGTACGTAATCAGTCCCTCATGTATTATCTGCGAATGCATGGGACCGAATTGAAAAATGGAAATCTATTTTGAAGGTATATGGCAGACGAGCGTGTTTCCACCTGTGAGCTAAAACGGGTGTGTTTCACCCGTGACCCATCATAGAAAGGGCTCTTTCGCGACAAAATACGCGTGACGTACGTATACATACGGTAATAATTCAAATAGAAAACGCCTCCATTTACGCCTGAAAACACGTTCAAGCTTTTTAAAAATAATTACGGTGATGAACATACATATCACATATTCGTTTCAATATCAAAATACATCACAAATTCAGGAATCACCACTCAAAATATAACTTAGAATTCACCACAACGCGAGTGGATAGCAGAAATTTACTAATTAGCCGTTCAGTTTTCATTATTACATATTCATTAAACACATCACGAATACAAAACAGAGTGTGGGGAATGGGTAAATGACCTTTAAAGCATTCTTTCCTAAAGACCTTAATTGCGTGAATCGAAATTTATTTATATATATACAGGGTGTCTCATAAGTCCTGTTTCCTAGCAAAACTCATTGCAAGATGAATTTACCAAAGTAATAATACATTAGAACTAAAACAAAATGTTCAAACTGATGTCTTGTTTTGGGACCTTTTTTTTCTTGTTGAAAGTAGAATAAAACGCAATGGTTCATATAGAAGCGAGTTACACTCCTGAGGAAAAGGCCCTATGAAATAGTAGTTTAGAGATGATTTTTGCACAAACTTTTCAAACCTTTAAAAGTAAACTTTAAGAATGAAAGAGTTAAAACTTAACCAAATATTAATTTTGAATTTCTGACATTTCCGAGGTTACTTTAAACCAACCTTTCAAATGTTCCGAGCGACGATTCCTTATTTGGCGAAGGTCGAGCTTGTTGTTGCCCCTCCTCTAAAGGATACTATATAAATATTACTAAAAACCGACGTTTGTGAAGTTACTTCGAAACAAAGCTGTTACTAAACAAAGGTTTACCATTTATAAAACTACCAAACACTAACTGGTAGCACGATCAATGGTACTATACCAAACACTATTATACTGGTAGCGCTCACACCAAACTCAATGAGGAATTAAAGAGCATCATAAATTTGTACATCATTTATCTTTCAACTAGTTAAGATGCCAAGTGCCATCTGCCATACATACCCACATTATGGCATCATCGTCAGATGCCCAATTGAGCTTATTTTAAAAGTTTTTAAAAGGTATCAGTCTCCTTTCTACCACGAAAAACCTTCCGGTATGCATCACCACGCCCCCATACCCAAAATAACCATTGGGTATTAAAACAAAAATAACTTCTTGACTATCATATCAACTGTTATTCGAAGGCACTTCGGCCGCTGCCCCTGTGCCAGCCAGTGCCTAATGCCCATGCTTTCTGGGTAAGATTGGAGAAACCATATCTATATAACAGTGCCAATAAAGCCATAGGTAGGCACTGTACAGAGCTCAGAGTTTCGAATTCAGCTTTATTTACGAATTTGATTCATAGACAAATCATCATATATATATATATATATATATATATATATTTATTGTGTACATGCCCTTGAGTTATTTAATTGTTTAATTAAGGGGATAATAAAACAACAGAATGAAGCCATTCACAGACGTCAAACATGAGCTGTTTTTACCCATTTCATAAAGTTGGCACAAAGAGGCAATAAGTGGCACTCTTTATTCTCTGTATTCTCAAAGAACATTTCGTAAACAAAGAAGCAACGTAAAATTCTCGGAAATTCACGCGCAAAGGGAATACCCATCATTTTATATATACGCGTGACTTTAGCTCATCGGGGCCGACAACTTTATTTTTTATGCAAGGAGGGGCCAAGGGCGAATGCCCGCAAAATATTCACTATTCACATTTCATCGACTCGAGAAATGTAACCTAACTCCAAAAATACTCGTCGACACGTGAACGAGATGTCGCATTGGTGCGTACTTCGCGAAAGGGAAGAATAAATGTGGAGAGTAATGACACAAAAACTCGTTTTAGTGCGCATGCGCGGGTCAGTACGACTGAAAGATATTGACACACTCATTTTAATACACTGAAGGGCTGCGTAACTAATTCTACAAATTTAACCTAACCTGGTACACCTACGTAGAAGGGCGTCTCGTGAAAAACACGCACACAGCAGCAGAGGTATCTGGCCCCATCTTTAATCAATACAACCTTGAACCCCCCACCCCCAACAACCCAAACCCCACCTCCTCGAAAATAAAACCCTTTAATTACACAACCCATTTTTATGGTAAACAATTTTCTTGTACAGACGGAATCTGTATAGTTGCACACAAACAAAATGTATACATAATCATACATACACACATCTGTGTAAACAGTTTCCCTGCGTTAAATTTTAACAAATAACTCAAAGTTTCTTAACACATTTTCAAGGCAAGCAAAATGTATATACTTTCAGTCATATATTGTGTATTGCAAACAGTCGGCCAACGGTACATTTCTTTGGCTCGGTACTGTGTGTGTGTGTGTGTGTGTGTGTGTGTGTGTGTGTGTGTGTGTGTGTGTGTAACGTGAATTTCCGCATTCAAAAGTAATTATTATAATGATAAAGTATATATATATATATATATATATATTATATTATATATATATATATATTATATATATATATATACTATATGTATATATGTCATGAATGCCCATTTCGCTCCAACTTGTGTAATTTTTTATCCGTGCTCAGTTTATACCCAGTAAGCTCGTAAGGGTCATTTTGTTATATTTTCAGATTTTAATCACGAAACGCTTGCGTTAAGGTATGGAGACCGGGGGAGGGGGAGGGGGTCATAAAAAAGAGAAAGCGGTTCTTTTGACTGTATACAATGACTATCTTTTCGAATTTCACCCGTGCTATAATTTTAATTAATACAACTCAAATTTAAATCAAACTATTACTACCCAATGCTACCCTCAGGTTTTTACACACCTGTAATTTATTTTAGGTTAGGTTAACGTACTTCCTACAAGATTTGCGAAATAGGAGTTAATGGGTAAAAAAGTTATTTCCTTCCCAAGTGGCTACTTGGGGATTTAGTGTGTGTGTGTGTGTGTGTGTGTGTGTGTATAGGCCGAGACATACCTCCCATTCCCTGCCGAGGTGTAAATAAGTTTAAAATAATGATAATAATCAGTGATGTTCAGAAACTGGGACACAGGCTCAGACCAGACGAACGCGACCCACTGAGCTAATACCTGCATTATTATCAACCGGCATCATCCGGTGTCGAGCCCCCGACCTTAGTGTCTTTACTGAAATTTAAATGATACAATACCACAAGAATGCAACTTCAGGAAATACTAAAAATAAAAAATAAAATTAAAAATTTATTATGGGTTTGGCAGAGGTCTGTGGGTATGAATCAGTGGGTATTGTCGTCTCTTTCGAGTCGATGAAATTGGGTATGACCGAAAAATATGGTGTTCAAAGAGAGGAGGACAGGAGAATGCAATCGGCTATTAGTCTTAAAGTGGATATCGCAATACTAAACCTTCAACAAGGTAAACGAGACGTAACTACGGTACAAAACACTACCGTACTTATTAAAATACGCACGGAAAAGTACGGTGCACAACAGAATCCAGTGTACAAAAAAGGCGTGTCTAACCATAACGCAAACAAGCGATTTAATCAAAAGTGCGTGTGCGCGTATTATACGCGTACATACTATTAAACATTCGTACACGGAAGTTATACTTACACGTGCAAAAGGCAAACAGGATGACAATACGTAATATTTTTCTCTCTTCTTTTTCCTAAATATTTCCAACCAAGTAAATTTGAAATTTAAAAAAAATAAAAAATAAACGATCTGAAAATACAGAACATTTATTTTTATTCAATTTCAAAAAAATATTTGGCAATTTGTACCAATTTTTCACATTTACTTTCGTGTCTTTCTTACAGTACGCAAGGACACGACAAAATTCTAGTACAGTGTGTACAAAAATACCGGAAAATAATTCTCACAAATAAACTTCATAATTTTAAACGGGATCTTTTTTTTTTTTAACAACTATTTCATTCGACATAATAATAATATAATAATAACCACGAATGATTTTCTTTTTTGTAAAAATCGGCAAAATTCTCTTAAAAAATAAATATTCAAACGTCGAATATATTCAACAAATTCGAGATATTTAAAAAAATAAAAAATCGCAAAAAATTATTAAAAAAAAAAGTTTTTACAAATCTATTTGAACAAAAAAAAAAAAAAAACGAAAAACCATCTTAAAACGCGATTTTAACAAATTACACATATTTAAACAACCAATCAATTTGCACATAAAAAAAAACATCAGAAAACACAAAAAATCTTTTTACATAATTGAACTAATCAAATAACAGACAACTAACAAACAAAAACATATATATATATATATATATATATATAGTATGTGTGCAAAAAAAAAAAAAAACTGGCACGACTTCGAATGATGTTAAGTCTCCCGCGATAACGACCAGCCTCACCCTTCCGAGTTCATCAATGCACTGACTCGTTTCGTGTAAAAACGGCGACGCGGTTGCCCAAAACGCCTGAATTTAATTTCAAAAGATTCGGGACTGACTTTTTAGTGATCGTAAGAAGCTTTTGACAACCAAAAACATTTTTCTGATGACGTCATAACAAGTATGGTGACGTATACGGGGTCTATGAACGACGTACACGAATGGTGAAGTGGAATTCCGACACATCACACACGCGTATGTACACTTTGGTTAACCTTGGTTTAGCTTCCTCCCGAATTGTTCATTCTGACGAAGGTCAATAACTATTTCGGTATCGAAAAAGCCTTACAGCGAGAAGCGGCCCACGCAGGGCCCCAGATGGGGTCATCAGGTACCCCATTATCGACAAACAACTATACTACTACTTCCGGAGACACACTGTCCCCTCTTTCAGTTCAGTCGATAGGCGCGTAATTATTAAATTAATCTTTTATCACTTGGAAATCAATACGACATAAGGTCGAGTCGGACTTGATTTCGCAACGGCAAAATGGACTTTATAAAGCGTCTCGGCTTCGAATGAGGAAGGGTTTAGTCACTGATTGTCCGCAATATCCGAGAGAGAGAGAGAGAGAGAGAGAGAGAGAGAGAGAGAGAGAGAGAGAGAGAGAGTAAATTTTTTCATATTTATACTATACAAAATTTTCACCAATAACAGAAGAAAAATCCCTAAATTGATTTCCTGATTCCTGCCCCTCCACCACCCAGGGTTCTCCAACACATCCTCCGTACTCAATCCCCCCCCCCTTTTACCACCCACCCCACTTATCTGCAAGATTGTAAAAGCAATTTTTTATTTATATTTCAAAAAATTCATTAAAGTGTGTTAGGGAAAAGCCGATAAAAATGTAATCTTATTTGAAGAAAAAAAAAAATATATATATATATATTATATATATATATATATATATATACACGTGGTGTGTGTGTGTGTGTGTGTCCCCAACACTCGAAAAATTAGTTCCTTGACATTTTGGAAAACACTATTTTAGACAGACTTGTCTATTTGAAAATAATGACTTCAAAATCTGAACTCCGCCTATATATATATTATGCAATGCTGACCTTTTTCATTCCCTGAAGGGGTAAAGGCATGACAAATATTATATTTTACTATGAAAAGAACACTAAAATTAACTTTTTTCAAGAAAATTTCACATTCCGATGCCCAGCCTACAAATCCTACGCACACCAATCTCATATATGGCAAAGATATCTCATGTGACCCTGGGGCTATCGTCTATGTCCGGGCCTCATATATATATATATATATATATATATATATATATATATATATATATATATATATGGTAATCTTGGTTTTGCTTCCGTCGAATCGTTCCTTCTGACGAAGGTCAAACTTGTTATACCACCTTAGATCTACATCTTAACACGGAATCCGAACCACGACCCACCACGGGTAGTTAGAAATTACCAAGTTCTCGCCCAGACTCGATCTCTCGACCTCCCAATCAGCAGCTTAGCGTCTAAACCACTAAGTCACTCAGTGTACCCATTTATCTACGAACCTATTATTGTACGGGAGGATAAACATCCGAGTAAGCTACGCGCCGCCTGCTCTTGCCAGGAATCGAACTCGTGGCCGGTAGATTGGAGGTCAGCGATGGTAACCAACACTTTTGTGAATATATTAAACATTTTAAAATTACACTTGTCAATAACCTAAATTTAACTTAAAATTACTACAAACAAAAATTTCTTTTAGCTCAATTTGTGAGGTGAAAAATAACACATTTTTCGTCAATATTTTTA
>JAJOZX010006109.1:177500-274691 GCA_023014485.1 Bathynomus jamesi
TATTTAATTTTATGTGCTATTATATCATGATCACATTTGTCGAAAACTTTAGCAAAATCTGTGTTCATGACATCGTAGTTGTCATTGCCTTCCAGTGCATCTAGGATATTGTTGTAGTGTTCTATTAGCTGTGATAGGCATGATCTACCTGATCGAAATCCGGATTATATATATATATATATAATATATATATATATTTATATATGATGAATAAAACCACGAAGGAAAGGAAACACAAAATGGTGCTCAAGCGCTTTGATTAGACGAAAGCGCTTGAGCACCATTTTGTGTTTCCTTTCCTTCGTGGTTTTATTCATCATAAATATTTTTCACGTGTTACTTTCGTGAAATAATTTTCATATATATATATATATATATATATATATATATATATATATATATATATATATATATAATAATAATAATTTGCGTAAAGTCTGTTCTAAATGAAACTCTATTTATTTGGGCTACGTCGTGGCCAGTGACGTGATACTGCTTCCCGTCGAC
This sequence comes from Bathynomus jamesi, assembly GCA_023014485.1. Taxonomy (NCBI): domain Eukaryota; kingdom Metazoa; phylum Arthropoda; class Malacostraca; order Isopoda; family Cirolanidae; genus Bathynomus; species Bathynomus jamesi. The sequence continues at coordinate 178,008 of JAJOZX010006109.1, forward strand.
CAGCGAAGTTAAGCGACATTGTGCTTGGATAGTTGGATGGGAGACCGTCCTCCGCAACCAGATTATGTAGCGACCCGTGGTTCGGATCCCACGTAACGCTGTAGGTTCCCGAGGGAGGTTAGTTAAACCCTATCAAAATTATAGGGTTTATTTATGAGCAAGAAACTGACAGGCTGCATTTTTGCGGACAAATGAATCTGAAGACGATTAACTAACACCATCAAACTTAAAAAAAAAAACCGACTAAACCGAAATTAACTTACCCAAACTAAGCTTAATCTAACTTAACATCAGCCGCGAGGATGGAGGTCCCAACCCTTTTGAATGCCCATTCAAAATACAAACAACTTTGCATACCTATTAAATTATATAGTTACTAGTTCCTACACGCCAGTACACTATAAACAGTTCCTCAGTCCCTCAAGTTCAAGTTGATTTTGGCTCTCTTCTTCTTCTTTGGGGGTGGCATTTTTGCGGGCATTCGCCCTTGATCCCACCTTCCTGTATATAAAAAAGTAAGTAAGTGGTTTTTTGGTGACTACCTTTTAAAGTGGCAAAAAGGTTCACAAACAATGACGGCGATAAAAGGGTTCCCAAATCATGCACGTGTTAAAAGGATTCCCAAACAAGGACAGTGATAAAGGGGTTCCCACTCAATGACAGTGACAAATGGGGTTCCCAATCATGCCAGTACTAAAAGGGTTCCCAACCAATGACAGTGATAAAGGGGGGTGGTTCCCAACCAATGACAGTGATAAAAGGGTTCCCAAACAATGACAGTAAAGACTCCCCTTCTTGGCATATGAAGTCATTTCATGTGGAATCAATCAAATTTGGGAATATTTGCACGACCTCTTTCAAATTTCACGAAATTTGGCGCGCGACTTCGAACAGATAAAATACGAATACAAATAAAATTTTACCTCTCCATGACCTTTTGTTAAGTCAAAACGAGGTCATCAATTATTGACCTGGCCTGGACCATCAGACCCTTTTTCAGGGTCTTAACTTTCTTACTAATTAACTTACAAAAAAGTTTTCTTTACTGTCGGTATCTTTCGTTACCGAAATTGTTTTCGAACAAAAAAAAAAATTTTTTTTTGGTATTTGACCCGAATTTTTCCTGACCTCAGAACCATCAATTATGTTGTGATTTGCACCAGACATCGGTCACTCTATTAGCTACGACTACCAAAAATTTAATGATGGAATCTCGTGTAACTCCTCATTCATGACTGATCTGGATTGGACTGACCCATTTTTTTTTTTAGCCCCCGCCCCAAAATATCTGTGGTCCACAATTACCGATTCGTTGAATCTATCAATCGCATGATTCCCCGTTCTTCATTCGTTGTATGACCCCCGAGTTAGTTTAACCTCTGACAATCTTCATTCGATCGCAGTCAATGTTTTTTGGATCAAATTTTTTGTCAAACCTTTTTTTGAATTCGACCTCATTTTCGACACATTTCTCAAATTTGTAAATTGCCTCAGTCATTATTCAAACGATCTGGGTATTGTTGGGTATCTTCTAAGAACGTCAACTATGGTAAAAATAAGTGAACTAGTTTTTCTTTTATTTTAACCTTTTAAAAACAACCAACCAAGTTCCATCAAAGAAAACCTTTTGTAAAAGGCGAACTAAAGAACTCGGAGGTGGACAAAAACAATTTCTTTCCACAAAAATTTTAAAATGTAATCAAACGTGTCAATTTCCTTCTCGGGATTGAGACGTTCCTCCAACTGTTATTGGCGTCTCGATGAACACAAAAAGAATGGTCATTGACAGTAAGTACACGGGTAATGAGTACCGAGTCCAAGTCGTTGAAAGAGTAAGTACTCGGTTCGCATCTCATTCAATTGCGAAAGAGGTTTTCTTCCTTAAACAAACGACGTTCTCTCTTCACTCGATGCAGTTGAGCAACAGTTTGCCCTCCTCCACTAAGTCTTTGTAATTTTCTCGTAAACGAACTTTAATCCTTTCGGTTAAATCTATCGATTTTCTCAGACAAGGGGATTTGCCCTTCGCGAAATTTTTATCCATTACTGAAAACCTGCAGATCCTCGTCAGTTTCTCCAAAGCCTTTTCAACTAAGAACGTTGTTGTCGGTGGTGGTTGTTGTTTCGAAGTTCTACCAATTTTAATTTGTTAGTGGTGGAAACTTAAACAAAGTGGTGGTTTCTTCGTACGCGTAAACTACTACATCATCGTCATTATCTCAAAGAGAAACCCTCACCAACTTCAAATGCTCGGACACTTTATATTTTCTTCCGAATATTGAATCAGAGAAGGGGTAAACAATTTTAATTCAATCCCTCGATGAATAAGCGGTTAAGATTCAATTATTCTCTTTGAATTCCCTCGAACATATTCAATCTGGACACGGCGTTCACATACGATCGGTGATCGACGAGCTTCGGGTCTTCTCTCTCGTTAGTGGGCGACGAACAATTGAAACCGGAGAGTTTTTCGTTTTCAAAGATAGCGCTAAACAAATCACGCGCGATTTACGTTAAGTGGCGCAACTAAGTACTATAAAGAAAAGACAATGCCCTCGCGCACCAGATAACGCATTCAGAGAGACTATAGGACACCGAACCCGGCACGACAATGCCAAACGCGCGGTTATTGAGTGTTCTTGGCGTTGTCAAGGCAGTTTGAAGCTATTATGAACAAAATCATAAAAATGTTGAATGTTACATCATTTTACGGATCGTCATAAATGTTTAAAAAATTTAAAACACTCTCGTTTTTCAAAGAAGGGGTTAAAAACTTTTTCACATTACTTCTTTTTTAAACAACTCGCTCGCCATTTGAGTCTTTGAAAGATTTATGATGGTTGGGAGGGGGGGATTAGTTTATTGGAGTGTATACGAACAAAATTGGTTCCATAATATGAAATACAAAAATTAAAACGCGAGAATACAATGAAACCATTTATTTCAACTGCAGTTCCATATTCTGAATAACATCAGTAATGTAGACGCGAAATTAACTACCCGATATGAAAATAGGACATTTTTCAAAGACTCTTAAAAAATCCCACCACGAAATCTTTAGGACTTAATGTCTGAGTGACTAACGTCTCCAGCGAGTCTTGACCTGATCGCTGATTCCATGACCAGAAAAAGGTCAGGTCAAAGATGAATAATTTGAATAACTTTCTGTAAGTAAGTACTTTTCGTTATAGAAAATTATAAAGTGTGCAAAAAATTTGCAAAGGCCAAGAAATAAATAAATAAATAAATAAAAAACTTAAATTTTTGCAAACAATATTTCAATATCTACGAATATCTACAAAAAATGGACTCAATGGTGACTGTTCTCCACACTAAAACCAATGTGCGAGTTAACATGGCAGAGGAAGAAAACAGAAACCCATGTATAAAATGTGCATCAGACTGCAACCTACATGCATTAAGATGTGATGAATGCGGACTATGGATACACTACAATTGTAGTGAACTACCTATTTATTTCCTACTCATCCTTCAAAATTCAAAAAGAAAATTCTCATGCTTTAGATGTGTTCGTCAAATTTGCGATGACTATGATAGGTAATTTGAAGAGCTTGAACTGGCAGGAGAGTTACAGGAGGAGGAAATTATCATTGCCAATGCAGAGCTTGCTGAAAAAGTGAGAAACCCTCAGGATGAGACCCTAGAGAGAGGAAAACTGCGAACAAAAAGGGCACCAAAAGAGACAAAACAAGAACGGGAAATATACACTAAGACCCTTAACAAAGTGAACAACCCCACTGTACACAGTCACCAAAAAGCCAAAAGTGCAAACAAGAAGCCAGTATGCGAGTATTACGGGAGGGGCTTGCGTAAATATGGACTTAAGGGAAGAGAATGCCCATTTGCTCACCCACCACTCTGCAAAAAATTTATACACGATGATAATGGCATTTCTGGATGTAGATCCAATGCAAGATGCCCCTATCTTCATCCCCAAATTTGCCAGAGCTCATGGTGAGAAAGAAGTTGTTTTAAAGAGAACTGCAATCTGGCCCACCTGAAGGGAACAATCCGATTGCAACCACATCAAAATCAATAGAGAGAATACCAGGATAGTGAGCCTGCTATCCATCAGCACTATTTGGCCCAAGGGATGCGAGAAAACCCAAGATCAAATACCATTCCTGCACCAAGATCTTATGCTGATGTAGCGGGTCCAGGTAAGCCCACTGGTGACAGTAGTACAGCAAGCAACCATGAAACCCCATTGGGGTTTTACCACCTCATGAAACAAATACAAGACATTCAAAGCTCACTTGGGCTCCTCATACAAAAGCAAATGAGAACCCAGCAGGAACCCTACAAATGCCCTACATGTGGGAGATGAAACAAATGGCTCCAGCCGCTCCACAAATGTATCAATAATTTACTTAAACATCCAGGGCCTTTACCCAAACTCAAACCATACCAAAGTACCTTACCTAAAGAGCCTAGTGGAAAACACTACTAGCATAGTTATAGCCCTCACAGAAACACACTTGAACCTCATGATCATGAGTAGTGAAATTGCAATCAAAGGGTACACCACCCATAGATGTGACAGAGAAAACCGTCTAAATGGTGGTGTCCTGATGTACATCCCTGAAAACAGTCAAAGTGAACTGCTCACGGCATACTCAAATGGAGCCTGTGAACTCCTAATCATCATGCTCAGTATAAATAAAGAAGACATAATACTAGTGAATATCTATAGCCCCCCAGATAGCTCCCATCTAGAGCTCACTGAAGTTCTGGAAAAAATCAGGCAATGCCCAGCTATTGTAGACTCGACAAGGGACTTAATCATTACAGGAGACTTTAATCTGCCAAACTGCACCTGGAACCAATATGGTGGTATGAAATCAGGGACAAAAAGGTCCAAATCAGAACACCTGAATGAGTTTATGGAAAAACTACTACTAGTACAACATGTCCACTGCCCAACTAGAAAAAATAATATCCTAGATTTAGTGCTGACAAATAATGCAACTACAATTGACCACATTGTTATAACACCAACTATACACTCCGACCACAATGTCATGCACATATTCACAAACTTGTCTCCACAAATGTAAGCAAGACCCATGCCAAATGGGACTTGCCATACTCTGACCTAAACCTGCACAAGTCAGACTGGACATCAATAAATAACTGTCTCGGAGAAATAAACCGAGATCTACAGATCTACAGAAGCTAAGGCTAACAAAGACCCTAAGATCCACTCTAAGGCTAGCCCGAGAGAAAGGAAAGAGTAGGGGGTTAAGTAAGGAGCAACACCTATCATTCGTGGGTTAACATTCATTCAGAAAAAGAGAAAAAAAGTCTCACCATCATCATCCGCCGGCCACTGCCGACAAGTCAGAAAAATAGTCGGAGAAAATAGGAGGGGGGTGAAAGATGAAAAGAAGTAAAATAAGAACGCTTACAAACCATGCAAACACAGTCTTAACTCTCTGTCATACCATGCAAACTACAAACATGCAAGTAAAGAGTTACAGACATGCAAAGAAAGAAAAAAAAGTAGGTAAAGTTAAACAAAAAGTGGGTTAGTTTACGCTACGAGCTACATCTACGTTCGTGTTAGTCTAATTTTTTTTTTTTTTTTTTTTTTTTTTTTTTATTGCTGGCATCACACGCTGGCATGTCACAAGCTGGCATTCTTCGTCAACAGACTCATCCTCGAGCACCACCACCAGAGCTCCTGTTGTTAACTTTCTTTTTTAATCTTGAACAACGTTAATATTTTTAAAATGTCTGTCAAGACGGTTCTTAAACACATTAACGCTGGTAGAATGAACGACTGACGCGGGAAGATTATTCCATTTATCAATTACTTTAAACGTAAAGAAGTTTTTAGCGATATTAGTAATGAAACGTCTGCCACGCAACTTAAATCCGTTATTGCGAGTATTACTATCATCGAAAGTGAACAATTTGTCAAAATTTACGTTATCGATGTTATTAACGATTTTGAAAACTTCAATAAACTCCCCCCTTAATCTCCTAGTTTCGAGTGAATACAAGTCTAACTCTTTAATCCTATCTTCATAAGGCTTATTGCGCAATGACGGAATAAGTTTCGTGGCACGACGCTGAACCCTTTCTAACCTATCAATATCCTCACGCAACTACGGGCACCAAAACTGAACGGCATATTCTAAATGAGGCCTGACTAGGGACTTGTAAAGGGGCAATATAATATCCTTCGATTTAAATTCGAAATTACGCGCTATGAAGCCTAACATCCTATTCGCTTTTGCGCAAGACTCCAGGCACTGGTTCCTAACCTTTAAATCTTTAGTTACGCGTACGCCTAAATCTACTTCCTCGTCAACGCTCGCTAACTCCCTATCATCCATCGTGTACGCGTAATTATTGTTGCGAGAACCTATATGCAAAACTTTACATTTATCTACGTTAAATTGCATCTGCCACTTATCTGTCCACTCCATAATCCTATAATCCAGAAGAATGCTGGAGTAGAATACAATACCTGCTATCATCAGCATTATACAAGCACACACCAAAGAAAAACGATAGTGCAAAGAAGCACCTGACAAAAGAACACAGATACAGAAGGACACTTATGAGAAAGAGAACAAAGCTAACTAAACAACTGACAAAACAATTAAGTGATACAAGACATAGTAACATCCGGAATCAGATACTGATGTTAGAACTTAAAATAAAGGAGTCAACCATAAGAGAGAATATTGATAATGAACACAAAGCTATTGGCACTATAAAGGAAAATAGCAAATTCTTCTTTAGCTATGCTAAACGCAAAGCAGTTATCAAAACGAGCATTGGCCCATTGCTTGCTAAAGATGGACTAACTCTCACATCTCATCCACAGGAAATGGCAAACATTCTACAATCTCAATATGCTTTAAGCTGGAGTACCCCTGTAGTAGCAAAGAAAATAAAAACTACAGCATTTTTTGATAGAGAAGAAAATGACAAAGACAGACCATTATTGGAAGATATACAAATAGCCACTGGAGATATACAACAGGCAATAACAGAGCTACCAGGGAGTTCAACCCCTGCTCCAGATGGAATTGGAGCCAAGATTCTTAAGGAATGCAAACATACTTTATCTCTGCCTTTGAAAATCCTGTGGAGATCCTCACTAGACACCAGTAGAATACCACCAATCCTGAAACAAGCAAATATTACCCCATTCTACAAAGGAGGCAAAAGAAAGGAAGCCAAGAACCATAGACCCATATCCTTGACTTCCCATATTATCAAAATATTTGAGAAAGTCCTGAAAAGCCACTGTCAGTTTTATAGAAAATGAACATCTCTTAAAAGACTTTCAACATGGCTTCAGACAAAAGAGATCCTGCCTTACTGAACTTATAGACCATTGCAATACAATCCTACAATATTTGGGAGAAAACCACAATGTTGATGTCATCTATCTAGACTTTGCAAAAGCTTTTGACAAGGTTGACCATGATATATTATTCCATAAACTAAAAGAACCTGGTATTTGTGGAAAAATAGGAAAATGGATCCATGCCTTTCTCTCTGACAGAAAACAAATAACAATTGTAAATGGAGCAAGATCTAGAGAAAAAGAAGTGATTAGTGGAGTGCCGCAAGGTACAGTACTGGGACCAATTCTATTCATTACAATGCTAAACAATATACACTGTAACCTAGGAAGCTCTCTCCTGTCATTCGCAGATGATACCAGAATACTAAGACCAATTACAGAAAAAGAAGACTGTGTAGAGCTACAAAAAGATCTACAAACTATATATGCATGGGCAGATGCAAACAATATGGCCTTCAATGAAGACAAATTTGAACTAATTAAGTATGGACCAAATAAATACCTGAAAGAACAATTCAACTACACTGGACCCACAGGAAAAGATATTGCACAAACTGATCATGTAAGGGATCTAGGGATTATATTATCTGAAGATGCAACATTCAACAGACACATTGACAAAGTGCAAACAACTAATAGGATATATACTGAGGACATTCAGAACTAGGGACAGTATGACCATGCTTACCCTGTGGAAATCACTTGTTCTTCCACGCGTTGACTACTGCTCTCAATTATGGTTTCCCCACAAACAGAATGAATTGCAAAAAATTGGGGGCCTACAAAGAACTTTTACCTCATATATTAAACAACCTGATGGGCAACAGGTGAGTAAAAACAAATTAAACTACTGGGATAGGCTCAGAGACCTTGACCTTTATTCCATAGAGAGGTGGTTTGAGAGATACATCCTAATCTACACCTGGAAAATTCTAGAAGGGCTTTTAGTTGCCCCCAATACTGAACCAATTTGTGCCCACCTTAACAAGAAATGGCAGAATGTGTCAAGAATATCACCTCCCACCAAACAGTCTGAGAAGGATTCAAACTCTTCAATATAATATTATCTCTAGGCAGGGTTCTCGCCTGTTTAACTCCTTGCCTCAGTACCTTAGATATAAGTGCAGTCCCAGTAGATACTTTTAAAAAACACTTGAACATGTTTTTAGCCAACATACCCGGACCAACCCACAGTGCCAGGGTATTCCTCTGCCAGACCAAGCCCCCACAAATTCAATAGGGGACGAAATCGTATGGCAGGAGCAAGAGGAAAGAAGGGTGGCGACTCTGTCGTGGCCCCGCCTCAGGACGCGCTGAGCGAACTTCGTGGGAGCAGCGCACACTTGAGGCAGAAGCGCTTCAAGGTAAATTCAAGGTGTGTGTATATACCAATGAGATTCTCTCTCTCTCTCTCTCTCTCTATATATATATATATATATATATATATATATATATATATATATATATATATATATATATATATATATATATATATATATATATATATATATATATATATATACACACAGAGAGAGAGAGAGAGAGAGAGAGAGAGAGAGAGAGAGAGAGAGAGAGAGAGAGAGAGAGAGAGAGAGAGAGACTCTATTCAAAGATTCTAAAATAACAAAACTATTTTTCTATTTAGTTAAAAAGGTATGACCTTGAAAAGGATGTCAGGTGGTTGAGATCAGGTAAGTAATAAATGATTTCATTTTTGCAAACGAGTTCACAGAGGGCTAAAATAATTTTGTATGGACTCTATTTTATCAATATTAATTCACGTACAAAGTTTCGCGAAAATCAGCTGATGTAAATTAATAATAGACTAGATATAAAATGACCCTGTAGGATAAAATAGACGAGTCATAAAGGTTGGTTCCTAGTTAGTGTCGATGCGGTCCCTTCATTTGGAACCTAATTCCAAAAACATCATTTCGTTTACCTACATTGACACGTAATACGGAACCAAATTGTTTAAAATTTACGCGTAACTTCACCGCTCACAGCAGTGGTTCCCAACCTTTTTCTAGCTCAAGGCACCCAACTGTTATCCGTTCATCTTTCGCGGCACTCCGGAATATTTATGCCTTCCACTGTCTAACATTCGGCATTGAATCCGTTCAGCAGTTGGGTGGAGGACCATCTTCCGAGTTCAAATAATGCAGTGACCCGCAGACGGCTCTGAACCCGAGTCCAGCCGTAAGTCTCCTCCTCCCCCAAACCCCGTTACGCGATCACTGCCGTTACGGAGGTGGTTAAACAACCCCAAACATTAATCAAACAGCGTCCTTCACCAAAAAAAAAAGCACTGTGCGCGACTGACGAAACCTCCTAATAAATAATACAGGACTAAACTAAAATTTTACTCATTTCTTTCTTAGAAACAGAACAAAATTAACTGAAATCGAAGACAAAGACAAAATAAATTAACTGAATAAAGACAATAAATTATTTAGAGAAATTCCCAAAAACAACCAACGCAAATTCATAACAATCATTCATATATATATATATATATATATATATATATATATATATATATATATATATACACAAACACTGCTTTTCATTATCATGCTAACATACATAGACAATGAAGTAAACAGCGGACGATAAAGCGGACGATAAAGCTCAGCAGAAAAATCAGCGATGCAAAAGAGGTGGAGGCTTTGCAGAAGGACACGAACAAAATATACAAATGTTTAGAAGAGAACAACATGACATTTAACACCAAGAAATTCCAGTTCTTGAGATATGGTAGAAATGTGCAACTTAGACAGCATATTATGCCCGGGAAGGACAGGAAATTCAGAGAAGCACGAAAGCGATAGATTTGGGGGTTATAATGACCGATGATGCCAAATTCGAGACACAAAATCAGATGGCGATAAACAAAGCAGAGAGAGTCGCGGGACAGGTATTAAGAACCTTTAAAAGAAGGGACAAGACAGTAATGATTCCCCTGGTGAGAACGCCGATTATACCAAAACTTGAATACTGCTCAGTTTTGACGTCCCCATATAAAAAGGAAGAAATTAATAAACTAGAAGAAACTCAAGACACATTTCACAGCCAAGATTGATGGCTACAAAGCACTCAACTCCTGGGAAAGACTACGTAAACTAAATCTGTACTCCCTGGAAAGAAGAAGAGAGAGGTCCATCATAATCAACATATGGAAAATGTATAGGCAGAATGTATAGTGTTCCCAAATTAAAGGTCCGACAAGGGACCTCCTCAACATTGAAGGAAAACAGCTTGGTTGTCAGGGGGCCAAGACTTTTTAACCAGCTTCCAAAGAACCCCAGAAACGTGACAGGGGTTGAAGTTGACGTTTACAAAAGAAGACTAGATGCCTGGCTTAGGATGGTACCAGGTGAACCGTGTGTTCCTGGCTATGTGCAGTGGAGAGCGAAAGAGAGCAACTCGCTTCTCCACCAAGCCAGGCCTAGAGGCGGCACCACCAGCTTGACCTTCGTATGAAGAGAGACCAATGCACGGAAATGCTACGAGGTTTATATATAAATATATATACACATACATACATACATACGTGTGCGTGTTCTTGGTTACATTACGAGACATCGACAATCTTTAGAATACACATACAGCTTCATCGCAACACGGACGTGCGTGTAGCGAGATGTCGCCATAGCGTCCAACATTTTTATTTGACATTAAATATAAAAAAGGGATACAATAATAGTTAAGCTAGCTAAAGCGGGTTAATAAGATTAAGTTAAATGTCGCGGTAAATGTGTGTGTGTGTCATTAATTCATAGAATCCGAATCAGGATTCTGATATGCGAGTAAAAAAAAAATTATATATATATATATATATATATAATAATAATAATGCCTGTTGCAATATCCTTAGAATCGAAATCCCAACTTTGAACACGAGTTCGCACCCGGGGACCCGATCCCAATTCTGTTTTATGGAAGGAAACAAAGTTCGTAATACAAACATATAAGATTCGTAACAAAAGTCTGCGAACGTCGCACAAGAGGTGCGCAGAGGCACCTGCGAAGTGTGTCACCGTCGGACGTACTACCTCCATCAGTGTGTTAATGTGATCGATCATATACAACGCTGCAACCCCTATAATGAAAATTCTTACTCTCCAACATTATACGGGACCCCCCCCCCCCCCCCCGCGCGCTTCCCCAGTGCCAAAACACTTTACGGAATAATGAAGAAAGATGTAGAGAATAATTAAGTTATAAAGCTCTATTAAGTTCAATACAGTTTTCTGTATAGAGTATGCGAATGATGTCATCACGACATTCTGAAAGGCGCACCAACATAAATTTTGAGGTTGAGAACTTGTCGTACAGAAATGAAAAGACAGACAGACTTTAAACTTATCGCCGATAAAGAATTAAATGGATGTATAGTGGGCCCAACGGTAGCCTCACTATATTTGAATTAAAATGAAAATTATATTGGGTCACCAGTTTGACCTTTCAGCCAAACATACATTTAATAAATGAGATAGAAATGACTGTGGTTTTTCGTTTAATTAGAAAAATAAATGAATTAATTGTTCACAGTGATTAACAATTATTTGTACTGAATTTGTGCAATATTACAATGAATTATTAACAATAAGGAATGATTCTTATACAGTATAAGAGTTAACTGCTACAATAGCGACAAAAAACAATTAAGGTATTGAGATATACGATATTGGAGGCACAACAATAAGTAATTAAGCCAATGATAACTGAGGTAACGAAAGTACGATATTGGTACAGTCGGATTAGGCCTAACTATGGTCGTAAATACATGAACAGCTTGAACGGTATTGAGGACACTATGAAGAGCCTAATTCAGTTAGGCAGAGTTTGTTGAAGTTATAGGCGTTGAAAACGAATAGCCTATCACGACGTAATAAAGCACTGTAGGCCAAGTGCTGGTAGCCTACGGGAGGTTTACAGACCTGGGTTTCTTCGGAAGTAGACTGGGAAGACGGGAGAGCCTACGAGTCTGTTTGAATGACGAAATACTCGAAGGGGAAATGAAGATTCGCAGGTCAAAATTCATGAATGTTGAGTGAGGCAAAGAGACCGGAGGGATGGCGCGAGTTGAATCTTGCAGAAGTGGGGTTGCTTCCTGGGACGTTGAAATGGTAGTAGGCCTCAAGAGAAATGATCAACTTCGTGTACGCTTGAAAGGAGTTTTGAAGGAAAGCGGCCGGCTGAGATCGAGTAGCATTATGTGACGAAGGAAAACGGAGCGAGATTAGTGATGTGTCGTTTGTTATTGTGTCGTTTTTTTTGTTTAAAACGAAGATAGTCTGTTTTTTTTGTTTTTATTGTTTAAACTTATTCCATATTTTTCTTCCTTTAATCTAATAAGTATATTAGTATTACCTATAATTTACTATACTACCATGCTTATACGGTTATACCTAGTATATATAGTCATCTTTTAGAAAAACTGAATCACACAAAAAGTATATAATAGAAAGGAAAAACAAACCCTCATTTTTTATATGTATATACAGGGCGTCCCAAAAAAATGTACACACACTTTAAATAATTATAAAGGCAGTGTTTATTAAAATACATTTCATTTTCAAAATGTAATAGAATCTACAGACATTATTTAATTGTTTTGTCAACGCCTGTTTTCAAACAGACGTCCGTTCTGGTCCAGGCACTGCTGATAACGCGAAGCAATGGAATCGCAAACATCACGAAACATTTCGTTTGGTATTTGTGTGCATTCTCGTTCAATGGCTGCTCTCAATTCAGCGACTGTTGCAGGTTTTATAGCGTAGACTTTGTCTTTTAAGTATCCCCATAAAAAAAAGTCTAGTGTGAGGTCTGGTGAACGCGGAGGGTATTCTACGAAACCCCTTCGTCCAATCCACATCCACATCCACATCGTGCCAAGTACCACTCGCAATACTCCACTCTTCGGTCCGGATCATCTTCATTAATAGCATGGACTAATCTTGGAATGTAACTTTTCTATTGACAGCGCTTCAAAATGCGTTGGACAGACGATTCTGAAATTCCTACCTCACGACTCGCTTGCCGCACAGATTTTCTTGGACTTTGGTGATACGTTTCCAGTACTCTTTCTTGCTTTGTGGGGCTTGTCGATGTCCGTGGTCTTCCGGAACGCTTCTTGTGGACATTCTGAACAGTTCCATCGGCTTCAAACTTATCTCTAATTCGAGTGATGGTAAGTCGCGTTGGTGGATCTGTTTGAAACTCCCTCCTAAACTGTCTTTGCACTTCAACTGCGTTTTCACACTTCCAGTAGCATTTTAGAATGAATTTCCTTTGTTCAAAGCTTAGTCTGACTGCCATTATTAATTCTAATGGGTTTAACTTGGAAAGAAAGAAACATCAATTGAGCTATCAGCTGTTAAAGTGTGTATACATTTTTTTGGGACGCCCTGTATATTTTTTAACTAGAACATGAAACATTCTTCCTCGTTTCAAACAATATACATAATTGTGATTGGCAAGCGTACCAGTATATACAGTATATTCCAGATAGAAAAAAAATATATTCACCTTTTATTGAACCTTTTTGTTAACCTAATGTTGTTTAACCTTCATTTCCATGGAAGAATCATCACTAGATTGGGTAGAGCATATATGCTAGTTTTAATATCACAGGTACTGGTATAAAATACATAATAAAAAATACATAATACTGGTATAAAACAATATATATAATTGTGATTGGCAAGAATACCAGTGTGTGTGTGTGTGTGTGTGTGTGTGTGTGTGTGTGTGTGTTTCCAAATAGAAAAATAAAAAAAATAAAAATATTCATCGCTTAACCTAATGCTGTTTAACTTTCATTATCTGATTCTATTTCCATTGAAGAATCATTATCACTAGATTGATTAAAGCAAATAGTTTCAATATCACAGGTACTGGTATTTATTGCAGATTTGGATGTTGATGAAGCCAATGTAGCACCATGTTTTACTTCACTTTCTTGGAATTTTGCATTTTGGGATATAAATACTAGCTTTGCTGCTCTGTCTGTGCTTAATCGGTTTCTTTTGGCTGTATGGATATTACTGTATGTGCTAAATGATCTCGGAGGTAATGAAAGGGCGAAATAGAGGTGTATGAGTTTGTGCAGGTATATATGTGAGTATGCATGCCTATGTATCTGGAATTCTGGATGTATGCGTGTGTATGGGGTATACAAAAGATATAAATATGTGTATATAAGTATTTATGTATATATTGGTATATATGTATATGGGTGTATGTGTATGTATATATATGGATGGTCTCGGGGGGAAAATATGTCATCGTGGGTCTAAAGGATAGTTAAGTGGGAGATTCAAAATCCAAGGCATGGATGGGAGAGTCCTGGAAAGGTTGGACAATGGGCACTCAGCTCCCAGCCAGTGTTCTCGCAAGTTTAACGGATCTCACGATACAAGACTTTCAGTGCAAGAAAGAGGCCAGTTTTTTCTGTAAATAGGCTGAAAAGGACATTCTATACTGGTACCATATGGCCTATTTTATTATTTATTTATTTATTTTTATAATATATATCACTGCAAAAGCATACCTTATAATTAAATTGGCAATATCTATATTAATTAAAAAAACAAAAAAAAACAAAAAACAATAAAAACAAAAAAAAAAACGACAAAAAACAACAAAAACAACAACATGGACACAAAAAAAACCGGTTTTTTAACATCACTAAGCGAGATGTGAAGTAAAGACTCGAGAAGAGGGCAATGAAGGCGATTTCAACTGGACTGGCATTTTCATAGGCTCGATGACGTTAAAGGGTCAGGAAACGCAACAAATTTGGCGGGCATTTTCGAGAAACAAAACGTAAAATAAGCGTTCCGTTGTGGAGGTTCTTGCCCACGTGTTTGGAAATTTTACAGCCATGTGAAGGGTGCGAGGAAAAGGAGTTTTCCTTTATACTCCCTACAGATGGATGAGCAAAATTAATGAGTTAAAACAAGTGAGAATGATTAAGGACAGTTTCTAATTTCAGCTTTTATATATATATATATATATATATATATATATGATGAATAAAACCACGAAGGAAAGGAAACACAAAACGGTGCTCAAGCGCTTTCGTCTAATGACATCCTCAGGAACACTGAAATACATAAAAGGTTACGGCCTATATATAGGTTACAGAAAGAAAAAAAAATATATATATATTATATAAATAAATAACATACATACACACAAACATATATACATATATATATATACGGTACATACATATCTACACACACACATATATATATATATATGTATGCAATAAATGGAGAAGTAAAAATAAAACTTAAAAATTAAGGATTAGAGGATTAACAAAGAGGCATATCGATTTTTAGCACAAGATCAAATGAGTTATAAAAATAATACAAATTTATACTGGAGATACGCCCGGGTTTAACACTTTGCCTTTTTAGAGTCAAGTTTCGATATATATAAAAATAAATTGAAGATTAAAAGTTAATAAAGTAGCTTACAAGTTTACCAAAGATTTAGCGTCCTACCCTTTTTATCTAGATTTGTTTTGAAGGAATTCAAAACAACAGGATCGAGTTGAAAAAGACCTTTGCTTATGTTGAAGTTATTTGAAAGTTGAATAATGGCAGACTCAAGAATATTTCTATTGACAATGTTGCTCGAATGAAATAAAACTGAAGCATTATTCCAATCAATACAGTGGGATAACTCTGACAAATGGACAAAAGAGCACTGGACAACTGTCCTGTTCTGACGGAATATTGATGCTGTTTTATACGTGTGTGCAAATCCTTTCCCGTCTGACCTATGTAAAAGGAATCACATTGTTTACACCCAATTTTATAGATAATGCCTGAATTATTGGTAGGGCTATTTTTTACTATGATATTTTTCACAATATTGTTATATGAAAATACTACATTAATATCCAAAAGTTTAAGTACATTAGCAATGCCTAAAAAGCCCGGGAAAAATGGAAGTACTAAAATATTTTTTGACAAAGTACGAGTGTTATTATTGACACGATAGAAAGTTCGTTTTGCCTTGTTGAGACAAGATTCCATAAACGCAGATGGGTAACACAGATCACTTCCAATACCGTTGATTTTTTCCAATTAAGTTTTATTTTTACTTCTCCGTTTATTGCATATATATATATATATATATATATATATATATATATGTGTGTATGTGTGTAGATATGTATGTATATATATATATATATGTATATATGTTTGTGTGTATGTATGTTATTTATTTATATATATTTTTTTTTCTTTCTGTAACCTATATATAGGCCGTAACCTTTTATGTATTTCAGTGTTCCTGAGGATGTCATTAGACGAAAGCGCTTGAGCACCGTTTTGTGTTTCCTTTCCTTCGTGGTTTTATTCATCATAAATATTTTTCACGTGTTACTTTCGTGAAATAATTTTCATATATATATATATATATATATATATATATATATATATATATATATATATATATATATATATATAGCAACAGAGACGCCTTCAGATACTTTCGCGATTTTTACTTCACAATGAAACCCATAGCTTTATCGACAAACAGCTTCGACCAAGATGACGTCACATCGCTGGATTCACTCGAGGCATTCCCTTGCGCCTCTTGCCTCAAAGAAAAGCTCGGTAGCACGTTAGATCTCATCATGTAACAACGTTGTAACAAGCCCCATTGGCCTGGTGTCATTCACCTAACTTTATATAGGCTTTCATTTCCTCAAACGTTATTAACGGATTATTAATGCGCACTTGAATAATAACTTCAATATTAATTGAAGTCATTATTCAAGTGCACATTTAGACATTTCAAATGAACTTTCATTCAAACAACTGCAGCGTTTATTTGTCTCACTTATCTAGCATTTATTTTCACTAATAAAAGGAAGAACTCTATTAATTTCCTAAAAACATTATTTCATCGGAAAAGATCTAGTGACCCTCGCCTCAAGCAATCATTAATATAACTTAATTAACATAATATTGTTATTATATGGCCAGCGGTGACCATATATATATATATATATATATATATATATATATATATATATATATATATATATATATATAACCTTTAACCTTTGGTTAGCTTCCGCCCGAATTGTTCATTCTGACGAAGGTCAAGCTTTTCACTCCACCTTAGACCTACAGTTTAACGTGGAATCCGAACCACGCCCCATCAGCAGCCCAGCGTCTTAACCACTAGACCACCTAGGGTACCCATTTATCTACCAACCACTTTCTTTATTGTGTGGATGAACAGCTGGGTTTTGCTGCGTGCCGGCTGCCATCGGGTCTCGAACCCAGGGCCGATGGATTTGTAGTCAGCGACGCTAACCACTACACCACCGAGGCGCCTATGTGTGTGTGTGTGTGTGTGTGTATATATACAGGGTGTTTGAAAACTTTCTGTACAAATTGTAATGGGGGATAGGCAACACCAAGACAAACCCTTTTCGTCTATAAGTGTATGTCCGCTGACGTCGCCATTCGGCGCGAGAGGGCGCCGCTGCAATTGGCTAAAAGGTGAAGTGGGCTAGACTCGCGCTTGCCGCGGGCATTCTTAAATCGGACGTAGTACGCGTAACATGGAGCGCTTCACGACTGCTGAGATGGCTGACATGCATATGGTGTAAGGGGCTGCCAATGGAAACGGAAGAGCTGCTGTGAGGTTGTACCGACAGCGCTTCCCAAACAGACGTGTGCCAAACCACCAAACGTTTGCGCATTTGCATCGGCGACTGCGAGAAACTGGAACATTCCATGCAAACATGCATGACTGGTCGGGAGAAACGTGCGCACTCCTGACATGGAAGAAATCCTACGGCGATTTGAGGACAATCCAAGCGCAAGCACGCGAGGTGTTGCACGTATCCTCGGTGTGAACCACGACCTGGTCTGGAGAGTGTTGCACGAGCAGCAACTTGCCATGGACGATACCCGCCCAAACATTGACGGCGAACCGTTCTTGATGAGCATGCACCCGTGTAGCATGTGGATTTGCGTGCGCCCACACGTGAGAATTGTGCATGTTAAACACACCCTCACGTGTGAAACATGCCTCATCTGAGAACAGCACATAAGCCGGAAAATTAGGCTGCACCGCTGTCTGCTGCAGAAACCAGCGTGCGAATTCCACACGAAGAGGGTAATCCCGAGGTTGTAATGCCTGGACTCTCTGACGATGAAACGGATGTAACTGCTGCTCGTGCAACACTCTCCAGACCAGGTCGTGGTTCACACCGAGGATACGTGCAACACCTCGCGTGCTTGCGCTTGGATTGTCCTCAAATCGCCGTAGGATTTCTTTTTCCATGTCAGGAGTGCGCACGTTTCTCTCCCGACCAGTCTCATGCATGTTTGCATGGAATGTTCCAGTTTCTCGCAGTCGCCGATGCAAGTGCGCAAACGTTTGGTGGTTTGGCACACGTCTGTTTGGGAAGCGCTGTCGGTACAACCTCACAGCAGCTCTTCCGTTTCCATTGGCAGCCCCATACACCATATGCATGTCAGCCATCTCAGCAGTCGTGAAGCGCTCCATGTTACGCGTACTACGTCCGATTTAAGAATGCCCGCGGCAAGCGCGAGTCTAGCCCGCTTCACCTTTTAGCCAATTGCAGCGGCGCCCTCTCGCGCCGAATGGTGACGTCAGCGGACATACACTTATAGACGAAAAGGGTTTGTCTTGGTGTTGCCTATCCCCCATTACAATTTGTACAGAAAGTTTTCAAACACCCTGTATATATAATAGCTGTTAACAATCTAAGCGTTTTGTCACCAGAGCAAATTGTGACGAAATTTGGAGATATATCGCCGGAGCACACTGTCAAATCAATTCTGAGTACACACAAATATATATATATATATATATATATATATATATTAGAAACTGATTACTGATATGTAT
Source organism: Bathynomus jamesi (assembly GCA_023014485.1). Classification (NCBI taxonomy): domain Eukaryota; kingdom Metazoa; phylum Arthropoda; class Malacostraca; order Isopoda; family Cirolanidae; genus Bathynomus; species Bathynomus jamesi. Next base: position 197,278 of record JAJOZX010006109.1, read on the forward strand.
TTTTGTGCGCTGTAAATATCTCAAATATGAAATTTACAGTGCCAGTGTATTAGATTTTTGGAGAACACTGCGCATTATTATGGGATTATCTACGCCTCTAACAATGTTTTTACTGCCCTATAAATGTACAATTTCGGAAGAAAAAAATTTGTATAGAAATAATCTCAAAAAGCATAAAAAAACTACGTTGGTAATAGTTTCTCTGAATATTTTATTCGTTCTGATGACTATCCACTCATTACCAATTAGTATTTTCTTATGCCTTTCAGAAATTATTTCTCGGCGAACTTTTTGCCGAAACTACGATACAGCTACTCGTCCCACCGCACCTAAAATTAGATCTCTCGGAATCTTTCGAAAACCTACAGTATTTTCAGTGTAATTTCTTTTCTGGTTACCCCAAAGTGTACGTAATATCTTAGTGAGACGACGCTTTTACAAAATTTCACGCACTTTTGCCAAAATGAGGAGGAAAAACTAATTAAACCACAAATTTACATAAACACCACAGTCATAAAAATTTTGAGCTTCATATATCCGAACTAAGCGAGACCAAATTTGCGAAGCAGCACTCAAAATTTAAGCGACTCGTATGCTTAAAATGAATTGAGGGGTCGCGCGTCTTAATGTACCTAAGCGCCACCACGGACGAAACCGTGTTTTTGATGGATATCACTATTTTCACCCTTCCTCTATCGCGTGGTTTGGGTTATAATGACTTTACGACAATAAAAGTATGGTTGAAAACCTTACGAAGCGAACTACTTTTTTTCACCTCTATCGCCAGCCAAAAGTTCACCCAAAGTTCGGCATAATAAGAAAATCAAAAAATTTTAAAAAATATATATAAAATATAAAATATGAAAATCTATTGCAAAAACTCATCAACATCTTCATTAGCATACTTAGAACTCTAATTTAGCCAAAAATGAACGTTCTAGCTCAATTAATAACAGAGATACTATTGCGAGAATATTGCTGAACTTTGGAGGCGATTCCTGACGAATTTTAATTTTGGCGCTTAGGTACCTTAAGACGCGGGACCCCTCATTATGTTTAAATTTCAATGACTTAAAATTGTCCATTAAATATCTTTTGTATGAAATTATTTACACGTTATAACGCGAGCATGAACAGACTAGATATTGATAGGCTTTGCTTTCGATGTTAATCAATGAAGGGTATCGTAGATTTTCCTTCAGTGTTAGTAATCTTCATGAAAAACCTACTTACAGACGGACAAAGGCATGGTTATTTGACATAATTGTAAGACAAAGGGGACCTACAGCTCAATATGGAAACCGAACTAATACTACTACCAGTAGTAGTTGTACCAAGAGAAAACCCAGAATAACTGTAATCTAATTATTCTATATATATATTATATATATATGAATAACTGTAATCTAATTATTCATATATATATATATATATATATATATATATATATATATATATATATATATATTTCTCCTGATATGTTAACTATCTCGTCGACGCTTCGAGTTCGACGCAAGATATGTTTTATCAGTGCGTATGTTTGTGTTCGACAAACCAGTAATGAGGAGCTCGGCCATACCACGTGAAACTACGTGGCAAAAGGTTAACAACCACATCGGTTTGTACTTGTTTGTGCTTATGTACGTTTCTGTGTGTGTGTGTGTGTGTGTGTCAAATTACAATATTTACTAACCACAAGTAACCAATATCGGCAGCCATTTTCAAGGACCTTTTAGCTCGAAATAAAATCCAAAACAATTAAAATACCTTTTACAAACTTAATTTGAAATTAAAACTAAAAATAATTTGTGGAATACAAGACGTCATACGACGACGTTTTACATTTTTTATTATTTATTTTTAAATTAATTAATTTAGTTCACCAGCTAATAACAAAACAATTTCTATATATCGTATAAAAGTGGAAAAGTTATTGCGCAGAAATTGTGGGAGCGACATCGATCTATTTCTTTTCATTAGTATTTTAGTTCAAACTTTTTAAACTTAATTACAAAGTTTTTATACAACAAAACCAACTTACAACAACAACCAACCGAAAAAAAAAATTACATATATATATATATATATATCGTAACCTGTTTGAAAACCTGTTTTTCGTTTTACACGTCTACAATATTAGATATCGTTTACTGTCCCCACAAGACATTTGATACTCAAACGTTTATACATTTGGCAGCATTGTAAAGGTGTTGCAGACCGAATTACAAATGGGTGTGTGTATATATATATATATATATATATATATATTACATTACAGAGAGAGAGAGAGAGAGAGAGAGAGAGAGGGGGGGGGTAACTTTCTGTGAACATGAATGTATACACGATGGCCTAAGTAAATACATTGACACAATAGATTTCGATTTTGTTAGAGTTCAGTTGACATCCCCCACCCACCCCAACGGTTCACCCCCAAATGCATATTCAGTTTTTTTTCATACGAAAATATACATATACAGGGTGGATGCAAAATTATCTACTACATCACTACATAATTCCGGGGGACCCTGTATGACTGGGCTTTTCACTAATAAATATGTGGCGGTACATATTCCAATGAAAATTCTACTCACACACACACACACACACTAAAAATACAGTTGGAAATACCCAACTAGAAATAGCGGTTCTTTTTTTTTCAAGTTACTGATAATTTTTAGGGCATAAGCCAAAGAAAACGGGCGTACAATGAGACGAGAGGAGTGACTGAACAAAAAGGAATCTCACAACAAAGGACCTCTTAATTAAATAACCAAAACAGCATAAAAAAAGGTTTTTGTCATATGCACAATGGCGATAAAATGTATGTATATAATTTAATCAATTCAATTATTTTAATGTTACAAGAGAAGGGGATATATATATATATATATATATCATTCAAAAACTTACCATTATCTTGTTTGAAGGAATCAACTGTTTCAGTGGACCCACAATTTTTCCGAAAAGCCCCGTCATTTTCAGTCCTCAGATAAATGAGGTCCTTCGTAGCCTCCGAACCGGGAGGTGAACATTTCCTGAAGCAACTAACCACATCGGAACTTAATGCAGAAGTACTGTTGATATTAGAGCTTAGGGTAGATGTTGCCTTAGTAGATACACCCTTCCTTAATATAGTTTTAACACTGATACTGGGTGCAGGAGTTTTTTTAGTACCAGAGCTGGTTGTGTACACTGTTTTAGTACCGTAGCTGGATGATGTTTTGGCACCGGACACGAGTGTAGGCGTTGCTTTAGTACCGGGATGGGGTGTAGACGTTATTTTTGTACCGGGGCTAGGTGTAGACGATACTTTAGTACCGATATTTGGCACAGAAGTTGCTTTAGTACCGGAATTGGATGTAGCTTTTGCTTTAGTACCCCGATTGGATGTAACCATTGCTTTTGTACCTGGATTGGATGTAACCATTGCTTTTGTACCTGGATTGGGTGTAGTCATTGCTTTAATATCTGGATTGGGTGGAAATATTCCCTTTGTACCGGAGCTGGGTGTTGACGTCGACTTTGTGCCGGAGCTGGGTGTTGACGTCGACTTTGTGCCAGAGCTGGGTGTTGACGTACCGGAGCTGGGTGTTGACGTCGTTTTAGTACCGGAGCTGGGTGTTGACGTCGTTTTAGTACCGGAGCTGGGTGTTGACGTCGTTTTAGTACCGGAGCTGGGTGTTGACGTCGTTTTAGTACCGGAGCTGGGTGTTGACGTCGTTTTAGTACCGGAGCTGGGTGTTGACGTCGTTTTAGTACCGGAGCTGGGTGTTGACGTCGTTTTAGTACCGGAGCTGGGTGTTGACGTCGTTTTAGTACCGGAGCTGGGTGTTGACGTCGTTTTAGTACCGGAGCTGGGTGTTGACGTCGTTTTAGTACCGGAGCTGGGTGTTGACGTCGTTTTAGTACCGGAGCTGGGTGTTGACGTCGTTTTAGTACCGGAGCTGGGTGTTGACGCATTGAGAATAGGTGCAAACGTTTTATTATTACTGGGGCTAGACATACAAGGATTTTTAGTACAGGAACTGGGTACAGACGGTTTTCGAAGACCAGAGCAAGATGTGGGTGTACACTTCACCGCAGGACTTGAGATGGACGTAGTTTTAATACCAAAACTAGTTTCCGCAAGACTTTTCATACCATTAATGAAATTTCCAGTATTCGTATCAGGATTCCCTGGTGTTTCCTCCTGTAATTCTTTTTGTGACACTGCTTTCGTCCCGGTCCCTGCATCGATGCCCGTCTGTTGGCACGGATCAACAGGTTGTTGTAAATTCGGCACTTGGCTCTTTCCCAAACGTTTCAACAACTCTTCATCCATTTTCTCTAGAGACGCGACGCCCAGAAGGAATTTGACGGACTTTACCCGGCAGTCTTCATCATAACTGTGAGGAATGCCCGCAGCATCTGGGTTCGGATCAGAGGTTATCCCAGTCCGGAAACGAATAGGCTCGGCCGAAGGTGGGGCGCATTCTACGGCATCACGTGACTCGCCTTCACGCGAGTTATCGAAGTGGAAATAGTTTCCATTAACATTATTCGGGCCAATATTACCCTGCTCATTATTTGGCGGGCCGAGGACGGCGGCGCAATGCCCAACTGTGTCGGCGTAAGTAAGTGGGTCAACTGGGTCATTAACCCGGTCACTCAGGTCAACCACTTCCCCATTCAAACGAATCTTTGTCGACTCGCCACTAATTCCTTCCTCCTCTTCCGATCTCACTTCCGGGTGTGGATCCTCCTCCTTCCGGATAACGAAGGGGGTCGCGCACTCAAGGAACCCCGTTGGGGGTTCTGCGCCCCACGCCGCGTACCCAATACACTCGGAGGATACCCACCGCCCTCTTCCATGGCTATTTAACACGGAGAGGTCAGCCGTACCAGTCATGGGGGGAGGGGACCCGGACGTGCCCACAAAAGAAGAAGGGTCTTGGGGTAGGCCACAAGAAGGGCGGTCATTCAACAAACTCATGCCCCCCAAAAAGTACCAAAACTATGCCACACAAAGTGGGAGGAGACGGGGGTCCAGGGGTAAAGGTGGCAAAGCAAGAATTCGCGCAATGGAGAGAGAGAGAGAGAGAGAGAGAGAGAGAGAGAGAGAGAGAAGAGAGAGAGAGAGAGACCCCCTCAGTCAAGACTGACCCCCCCCTCAAACGAAACGAGATAATTGTTAAAGGGTAAATGCATATATATATATATATATACACACACACACTGCAAAACCACTTTGACCCTTATCTAAGTGTCACTCGTAACTACAATGTTATAGCGGTAATTTGGTCCGAGTAATAATACTAGGCGATTTATTCACCATCTGGCACAAATCCAATGACTCCTCTCTACCGTTGCGAGACTTCGTGTAAATCTATTTTACAAAAATCAACCATCTCTTTTTAGTTCAATCTACAAAAAAATAAAATACGAACGGAATTTAACAGATATAATAATGAACAATGAGCCCCAAAAATATTTTATTTCTTAATACTGATAAATTGAACCAGCAAGTTTATATATATATATATATATATATATATATATATATATATATATATAATAGTAATTTCGCAAGAGTGCAAAATAAAAATAGCGTTGGTTAGAAGTCATATATATATATATAATATATATATATATATATATATATATATATATATATATATACACACACACACACGCCAACTATTATATACTTTTATAAGTTAAAAAATATGTCAATTGCCTTTTCAAAAATGTAACAAAGCATTTTAAAATTGAAAACTTGCCTACATTTTTTAGATTAAGTGAAAAAAAAAAAAAAAATTAGGGCATAATTTCACTATGAAAGAATTATTTGAAACTTTGAACGCCATTTTTAAATCCAACGTTTTGGTGCGAGACTATTTGCTTAACCCAACTTCACTCTCCCGCCGCTCGATCGACACTGAGTCTCAACTTAACTGACTCACTCACTCACACTCTTAAGTTGTAGTGAAGCGACTCACCAAAAATCATGAATGACTCTGATGAGGCAAGGTGAGCACGCCTGGTTGCTTCATCCGATTTCATTCACCGATAATGGGTGGACCGGAAGGTTAAATGGTTAAGTTGGATGGTTGATCAATCGGAAGGTAGAGCGCGTATTAATAAACGAGGAAAGTAAAAAATTTAATCCCCGGCGATAAAAAATATATTCATGGCTATTATTATAATGAAAGACGTTTCGATGAACCACCTAAGCGTCATATCAATTTAGCAATTTTTTTTTGGGTCACTTTTCTTAATGAAGATATGTCATATTTTGTTTCAAGGATTACATTATATTATGTAATATACAAAATGGCTACGCACACACGTGGTTACCCTACAAAGCCGCGACATCTGCGCATTTTTAATTATAGATGGTGACATTTATCCTAATCTAAATAACCAAATTAACCTAATCTAATTTTCATAACTTTTTTTTTAAATATTTAATTATTAAAAAGTCCAAATCTGTGGCGACACGCCAAATGTCGTTATGCGTACGTTCATATCGCGATGAGCTCTCTCTGTATCCTACAGATTGTCATGAAGACGTTAAGCGCACGCGCGCGCGCACACATACACACACACACCGTGAACCAACAATTATTCGAGAATTCCTTGTCTCCATTTTCATGTAAACATTACGAAACGTACAGATATAAAAATACTTCCCCAACCTCGTGTGCGCAAATGTACGCAATTCGTACACAAACTAAGATAATTAAGATAACTGTATGTGTGTGTGAGAGAGAGAGAGAGAGAGAGAGAGAGAGACCTTTCGGTCCACTCGGGGGAGATTCCTGTCATTTAACGGGTTCAATTTTTCAACTATTCTAACGAGAGTATAAAAACAGAAGAAAAGCATAAGGCTCTTCCCCCACCCACCACTCCCCCTCCCCGCCAGAGGTAAGTACGGGAAAAGGTTGAAGAAATACTTTGACCGTGGAAAAGTAGCCAATGAAATCTTACGGGAAAGAGAATATATAAACTAGCTCTCCAATTATGCTATGTAACACACAGAGATCGTATACTGGATAGCACCACTGTATAACCTAACCTAACCTATAATATACTCGTGTCGATCGCGCATCAAGCACTTGGTATTGTCAAAAAACCTCAAACATATGTTTTTATTATTTTATGCAAAATATTTACAGCTTTATTTACCGAGGTACCGGTCCAACAAAGAGCCCATGACCCACTTCAGGCAAGCCCCAAAAGGACTGAGAGAGAGAGAAAGAAAGAGAGAGAGAGAGAGAGAGAGAGAAGGGGGGGGGGGGGTAAAGGTTAAATTCTCCATGTCTACACTGATGTAAGCGCAAAACCATCACGCCGGCAGTGATGAAATGCTTCTGAAGGAAAGGGTTGGAAACAGAAATTAAGAACAGAAATCAGATTTTCCACACCATGCCCTCACCCGTCACGTGCATCCAACCACCCAAGAGAGAGAGAGAGAGAGAGAGAGAGAGAGAGAGAGATTGTGCTTGAAAGCATTGACAAAAAACGGGAATGCGACAAGAAATTCATTCACATTCCTTCTCCACATTTGTTTGGCGACGAAACCATTCCAACATTCCGGGGTCTCCCACCCCCCACCCCACGACCTCCTTCGAACTGAGAAACCAATTTACTTTATTTTATATTTGTATTGTTCAACTTTGCTGCACGACATGCTATATTTCGTTGAGAAGTGTTGCGGTGAGGTTAGGTTAAGTTAGGCTAGGTTAGGCCGAGTTAACGTTAAGCTACGATATAACAAGCATCCATAAAATGTCGGGTCGACTAATATATATATATATATATATATATATATATATATATATATATATATATGAGATGAATTTCACAATTAAACACGTGAAATGAATGAATGATGCAAACCCACAAGGAAAAAGAAAAAAAAAATTATTCCAAGGCCTTTCGTGTATTCATAAGGACGAGGTGTACTTCTGAATACACGAAAGGCCTTGGAATAATTTTCCTTGTGGGTTTGCATCATATATATACATATAAACTACATTAAATTTAAAAAAATCTTTTTAAAAAACGAACTAATCCTTTCTATAAATGGTATCAAATGATTCGAACATCCAATAGACAGACAGATAGATAGACATATAAAAACATCAACTGTCTCCTTTATGGAAACATTCACCCTTCCCACGTACGATCAGTTCGCCATTACGGGACTTCTCTGACGCATACCTCCTCCTAAAGACTTCCTTCACGATTACCAACACCACGGTCACCGCCAACGAAACGCCTCCTCCTCCAGTCCCGAACGAGCTACACACACACACACACTATCCCGAATGACGTAATTCAGAGTCGTAGCGAGCGATTTTGATTGTGTACTCTGACCGACCTTACACTGCATGACCCTTGCGTACACGAGATCTTACGGTGATAAAGACATGGAAAGGACAATGCAACAAGCATGTACACACAATTATAACTTAACAATTGACCGGAAAAAGGAAGGAAGTCGTAAAACAGCTACTTTCTTCGCGCATTCAAAATTTGGAAGAGTGTGTGTGTGTGTGTGTGTGTGTGTGTGTGTGTGTGTGTGTGTGTTTCTCGACGTAATTACAATTTAATATATAAAAAAAGATGCAAGTATGTTAAAAAATAAATTCAAGAAAGTTTGCCAGTTAATTTTTACCAGTGTATATAAATAAACCAAGCAATTTTGCAAAAAGGCGTAATCCACAACCTTCAAAGTACATTTAATGAGCAATGCTGGTCTGCTTTCACACCGGCTATAATACTTACTTCTCAACCTACTGCGCGAAATCAGTCTCTATAATTTTCACATACATACATAGGTACACGTCTTCGGTATGTACAATCATCTACGATGAATCAGCCTTTCTTTGCTGGGGGGGGGGGGGGGGGGGGTACTCGGTACTTGACACTTGGCACCGTGCCTACCCACCTGGTATGGCACATATGAACTTTGTAAATAATGGCTGAAGTAAAATAAACGATGCAGAAAAGAATGATATATATATATATATATATATATATATATATATATATATATATATATATATATATATATAAAATTCATATGCTCGGGATGCCAATTTCCCGTCCACCATTCTGTTCAGTGACGAGACTATTTTTTATGGAAATGGTGAGGTAAATCGACAGAACACCCGCTACTGGTCTCAAAACAACCCTCACTGGTATACCTCTTCAAAGGAACAAGGTGTATCTCGGGTGATGGTATGGTGTGGCATTTGGAAGGATCGCATCATAGGCCCCCTCTTTTTCGATGAACATGTCACTGGAGGCACCTACCTACGTATGCTCAAGGAAGAAGCATTTCCCAGTCTTGAACGAAGAAGGAAATTTCCCAACATGGTTCCAGCAAGACGGCGCTCCTGCACATTACAGCACCCAAGTAAGGGAATACCCGTACCAACAATTCCCTGGTCATTGGATAGGACGTCGAGGACCTGTGGAATGGCCAGCTAGAAGCCCGGATCTCACGCCACTACATTTTTATCTCTGGGGCCACATGAAAGCGCTGGTATACGCAGAGAAAATTAGGAGTGTTGAACATTTGCGGCAGCGCATTATTGGGGCATGTAACACCATTACTCCTGACATCATTCACCGTGTGCTTGCTGACTGGGTATCACGTCTGAATTTGTGTATTGAAAACAATGGTGGACATATTGAGCACGTTCTGTAAATAAAAGCTTTTGTTTTGCCTTTTTTTTTATTATTTTTCCTATGATGCCGGACTTATGGGACACCCTGTATATATATATATATATATATATATATATATATATATAATATATATAATATATATATATGCGCCTCGGTGGTGTAGTGGTTAGCGTCACTGACTACGAATCCATCGGCCCGGTGACGGCAGTCGGCGCGCAGCAAAACCCAGCTGTTCATCTTTCCACACAATAAAAGAAAGTGGTTGGTAGTCGGTAGATAAATGGGTACCTTGGGTGGCCTAGTGGTTAAGACGCTGGGCTGCTGGTGGGGCGTGGTTCGGATTCCACGTTAAACTGTTGGTCTAAGGTGGAGTGAAAAGCTTAACCGCCTTTCGGACGGAAGCAAACCAAAGATATATATATATATATATATATATATAATATATATATATATATATATATATATATATATATATATATATATATAAGGTAATTACAAAAGAAGTATACAATTTCAAAAAAATTTTGTGATCAAACTATTTGATACAAAAACAATGATTTGCGTGGGTAACAACCCCTAGCAATGTCCAAACGCTATTCAAACTCTTCCCACACTTTCCGTAAGATATCTCGGTCAATGGGTGCTTGGGCTTGACGAATCCGGTCTTTTTTTCCGGTTGTTTTTCCGGGTTACCCCCACCGAAATCATATTGAATATCTACAGTATAAACTTAAAAAAAGTATTTGCGAGTTACTGTTTCCAATGACATTACTGTTTTTGTATCAGAAATAGTTTAATCACAATAATTTTTTAAATCGTAAACTTTTTATAATCACCCTGTATAATAATAATAATAATAATAATAATAATGACGAGAATCAATAAAGGAACAAACGCGCGAACTCTAATGATGATGATGATGATGATGATGATGATGATGATGATGATGATAAAATAAACAGAATCGGAATAAATTGAAATACAGCCCCGTAATCCAGAAAGTTTGCGATTGAAAATACGTCAAGTTTTCGGTTCAGTTTGTGTAGAGCAAGCCTGGGGGTAGTAGTACGAGTGACTGTGATTGATACAGGTAAATCTGTGCTGCCTCGGGGAGAGAACAAACTTAGTGCGCATCTTGATCCTGAAGAATCATGCGCCTGAACTGATAAGAAGATAAGATAACTGGAGGTGTCTGTGATACAAACTAATGAAAACTGCGCAAAATCGAATATTGGATTTGGACATTCTTTGGACTTGGATAACACTCAAAATAGTTACTTTCAGCGTTGATGAACTACGCACGAAACCATCGCTTGGCAATGCTGCTGAGAGCTGCTGGTACCCTAAAATAGGAGTATGGACGGAATGATGCTCTATGTGAAGAATGTCCAACTTTTCACCCTTCTACTAAAGCTGAATGTGTCAATTAATAATAAATAAATAATAAATAAATATGTTGCACACAGACCATGCATGGAACAAGAAACTCTCACCAGCTATCTGTTTTGCAGCTATCCGCCAAGCAGAGAGCTGGTGAGGGAAGCTATATTTTGGGGTCTCTTTGCGAGTGACCCGTGCACACGTTGGGGCTTCTTCCATCATGAAAAAAAAACTATAGTATTTGTCATTTACCATTATTTATTCGGACTATAGTGAATTTAATTTTCCCAGAAGAGTTCCTTGTTCTACTGTATGCACTGTGTGTGTAACATACATACATACACACACACACACATATATATATCTATCATCCGTGAGTCAGTGTTGCATTCACTATTGCGATTAAATTCAATGCAATGCAACAGTGAAGTAAAAGCGAACGTGTATATTAAATTGTAAACATTGCAATAAAATAGAACCAGTGGGATTGGTAGAGTGAAAGGGAAACCATCGCAACTCTGCTGTGAGACAATCTCCAAATAAAGCAAAGAACAAAAGGCTTAAAAGCAACAAATACTCCACAAATCGAAAACAATCGCCAATAAATTACTCTTTTACTACAATCTTGCAAGACAAATCTACAAATTTATCCTGAAGATGGCGTGATTTTTCGAGTGGTGTGTGTGTGTGTGTGTGTGTGTGTGTGTGATGCACACCTTTAAGGAGAAAGGAAAGGCGATTCCAAGTCTTTCGTCTATTTAACAATACAACTCATCAGGGAATGAAAGGCAGCGAGGAAAATTTATTATATATATATATATATATATATTTTAGCGACTAATGATTTGGGGAAAGGTATTTTTAAGACGATAAGCTTCATTTTATAAATTTCGAACTATCATTAAAATTATTTACGAAATATACTAATACACATTCCAGAATGTTCCTTTCAGTTGTGGATTTAAAAAAAAAAAATACATTCTAAAACCTTCCCAATTGATACTATGATGATATTTTACGTAATTATCGTTATTTAATGCATTAAAGTTATCAGTGGTTTTACGAGCGTATTTATGTTGTTTTACTCTGACAATTTAAGTTTTTCCCCTTTGACCTACTACTGTACAGGGTGTCCACAAGGTTTTGTTACCTCAGTACAATACTAACTAATTTTCATTTTTCTTTCAGACCTATTTGAAATATATAGCAGCGACTATACGATTGAACAACGCGTATTGGCTAGTACCTGGATCCATGAGCGACCACGTCATGGCAAAACCATTGAAACTATTCTCGCGGACTTCCAGCACCGATTCAATCGTGCAGTTCCTCCAAAAAGGACTCTGTTGAGATGGGAAAAGGAACTGTAAAAAATGAACCAAGAACTGGCGTCATCGGTTATAAATGGGTCTGGGAAAAAAAAAAAAACGAAAATCAGTTAGTATTTTACTGAAGTGGAGACACATTGTGGACACCCTGTACGTAAACGGAGTCCCGTTGTTTACATCCGATACAATACACACAAAACCAATTGCATTATCTACATGGATTGTTTTTCAGTAGGTGAGATTTAGTCGTAACTTTATACTTGAAAACTACCTCAAGTAAAGTCGAAAGAGGTTTAAATTCTACATAATGAGGAAGGTTAAGGATATTTCTACGATCAAATTCCTTTCTCAAGTACAACTATTATAATCAATAAACTATATACGGTATATATTTATCATTTCCCCTTTCAAAAATAAATTTTACGGGGACGAAACTAAAACCACCGAGAGATTATTATCAAAGAATTGATCAACATCCAAATTATCAGTCGAGAGACGCGAGACATCATCTCTTTACCGGTACTAAACAATGTCGAAGCTCGCAACAAGAACAATATTCTGCTTCCAAAAAAAATTAAAAATAATAAAATAAATTCCATACATAAATTAGCTAAGTAAGAGGTACTTCTCCATTGCCAATCCCAACGACACATCGTAAAACTTATCTTCAAAACACAAATTTACACCCTTTCGCGCAAAACTTAATTAATTCAATAAAAGTGTCGTGTTCAACAGAGAAAAAATATACTCGTAAATTTTACCTTTCAGAAAGTAAAGTCAGTCATCAACAGGGAGGAGGTACTTCAATGAATGAAGAACATACATCGAGATTAACCAGTCTAAAATTAGGATCATTAAGCAAATTCTGTTTCTTAATAAGATCCATACTATTTACAATAAGATTTTCAGAAATACAGGGTGTCCCATAAGTTGTCTCGTAGGAAAATTTTAAACTAAACAATGTTCAAATTGATGTCTTGTTTTGGAACCTTTTTTTTTTTTTGCAGGTAGAATAACACACAATGGCTAATATAGAAGCGAGTTACACTCGTGAGGAAAAGGCCGCAGGCCTACCCGCAACAAAAATGAAGCCCCAAAACAGAACATCAATTTGAACATTTGTTTTAGTCCTAATGTATTATTTTTATACATTTAAAATAAACTTTCCTACGAGACCGGACTTATGGAACACCCTGTAGATCAAACCGAATGAGTTTAATAAACTGTAAACTATTTTAACAATAAATTTTATATTCACTGCGTGTGTATTTTGCCTAAACCATACACGAATAAGACTGATGGATTGATAGAACCATCTTCAGAGAAATCAATATAATTAAATTTTGTAAAAATTCTTTTAATTTGTCATTGAACATTTTATCAACATCCTCCAAATGGATTTTTGTTTGGAGATACGTACGCATCACGATGTCATCTTATCAATTATTTTTGTCCACGATAATAACTTGAATTAGATTTATCAGCTTTCGTAATACTGGTACTTCAGCAATCATTATTATTAGTTTCAAGTATTTTTCGCAACCATACTATTAATAACTCTTAGGTCCACTTTTATTCTGACCATCACCCCTCTATAAAGTGTTTTATTTTTTCTTCTATGTTTCTCAGAGAATTAAAAAGCGTTCGTCTTTAATTTTTAGATTCTCAGTTCTGCAATATTACGGATATTGGCAGTAAGTTACGTTATGTTGCTCCATTTCTAGAAAATTGTTTAAGCAAAGTTAAAAAAAAAACGTATTTAATAGCGTAACTCGCCGGCAGTTTGATCATAAAAATAACCCTTAGACTCCATTACTACGTAAATTTTAAACACCTTCCTACCTTACTTAAAACAACTGGAATTAACCTAGTTTTTAAGCATGAAAATACAACTAAATCTCGCTAACTAAAAGACAACCCGTGCGGGTAATGCAATTATTCTACGAGATGTAAACAATGCGACTGGGTTCACATTGGTCAAACGGAAAAAAAATTTGATGTCAGGGTAAAAACAACACGAATGTGGTTGTAGAACCGCGAATAATTCTAAGAATACGACTCCCAACCAGTGGTGACGACGTACCACCGACCGTACGCGTTTTTTTAAGTGGTATACAAGATAGTTAGAAAAACCTAACTCGCTAAATGCTAACTCTTCTTACGACAATATTTTCAAAAGTAATATTAGCTGTAGATGAACAACTAGCAACCTTTCCGACTGGGTTTGCACGCTATCCAATTTACCGTCCAGCTACATTTCAAATTATTCAACGATAAACGCGCAAAGCCAAAAAATATATGACGACGAATATCAACGGAAGAAATAGAACTTTTTAGATAATAATGAATACCAGTCCCCTCGTTACGGTTTTGGTCAGATCGTACCACATTCTTTCCTAAATGGACTGGTAATGAGAAAAAAACGGTAGCAAACGGTGGTTAGTCAACCTTAAAACCTAAAAAAGGTTTCGAACACCCGTTATAATGCATTGTTTAACCGTATGTATAGATAGATCATAGGAAAATTTATTTTTAATTAAATTTAAGAAAATAATACATTACAACTAAAAACAAATGTTCAAATTGATGTCTTGTTTTGAAACTTTTTTTTTTTTGTTGTTGTAGGTAGAATAACACGCAATGGCTAATATGGAAATTGACAATTTTCCTGAGGAGTGTAACTCACTTCCATATTAACCCATAAGAAAAAAAAAAAGATCCCAAAACAAGACATCAATTTGAACATTTGTTTTAGTTATCTATTATTTTTGTAAACTGAACTTAAACTAAATTTTCCTACGAGACCGGACTTATGGAATACCCTGTACATACTAATTATTATTATTATTATCGCTTACGCGGTTAAAAACAAAATTATTCTCGTTAACTATCTCTAAAGATAAAACTGCAGTCGTGTTGGTAACTCGCACCCGTCAAAATTAACAATCCTACCTCCAAACGTTTTCGCATCTAAATAAACTAATACGGTTATTGCATTATTTTACCGATATTATCAGTAACCCAAATAAAACTTATGAATTACGCGATAAAAGATAGGAATTCCTACTAAACTTAACACTTGTAATGGGAGAAATAATTCACTGTCCCTAACGAATTGGCTTCAACTGCGGAAAAAGTGTATCTTCAGTTTTTCAAAAAGATTTTCACGCTTTAAACAAAACAAAAAACAAACAAAAAATTATAATTAATATTTAAAACTACGCCTCTCCAATTAAGTGTATTTTTCGTGTCAGTTTACATCGACGGGATGACATTTCGACTTCCAATCACAGTGAACGAAACTCCAAAACAAATCTATCTTCGAAGCCAAAAAAATTAGAAAAATAAAAAATTTAAATTTTATATATATATATATATATATATATATATATTATATATTACACACAAATCTTGAAAACTCGCTCGCTCGCTCGCTCTCTCTCTCTCTCGCTCTTTGACAGGGAGGGAGTCCTGTGTTATTCTATCCAATTTTTTCTACTGCTAAAATAATAAAAAATGGACGTTTAATAACAGGAAACCTCCCCGAATGGACTGAAAGGTTTTTCAGTCTTCCTTTTCCTTGCAAAAAACACACACACACACACACACACACAGAAAACCATAATCTCAGAAGCGGTGTACGCCCTTCTACATCATTTCACCCTGTTTATTAGTCATGAAAGGTTTGTGTCAGTGAGTTGTACGCGATAGTCTAGTGACTTCAGTCTATGATACTATCATCAAAATCAACTTCCTCATATCGGCAAACTCATTAATATCAAAGACAAGCGTACTCTATAGCCAGACCGCCCCCCCCCCCCCCCCAAGGACTGGGGGGGGGGTCAGATTTTTCCTGACATTCCTTCGTTTTTTTTACTTGTTGAGGTGAATTAATTACTCGCTACTATACTTGTAGTCAATAATTAAAAAATAATTAAAACGTAAGTTGAGGACTTACTGAATTCTATATCAACTGCAATGCCGTAGTTTTGCTTCTCATTTAGAAATGTTGTAGCAAAATTTTATCTCATTTGTGTAAATTGTAAAGTTTTTTATATAAAAAAGGCTTTAATATACGTTACTCATACTCTAACCTTTGCGTTATTTTATGCTACACATAGTGCTTATGCGGAAATCAGGACACCCTTAAAATTTTCGGGGCAAATTTTTTCCGCCCCACCAGTAAAGTGCCATCCCATACGCCTATAATGACACCTTAGGTAAAGTTCTGAAGGTATTTTAACTGCAAACAAAACACAGTATAATTAATGTAAAGAACGACGCTTGTGTAGAAGAGCGTTCCGCACAAGATGAGGGAGAACGAACAAATGAGGCACCTCCCGGGAATCGAACCCGGGATCCGACTGCCGGTCAGATATGCTACCCACTACACCAAGGACCTCGATCAATCAGAAGTCGTAATTCTCCTTCATACGATCAGAAACCAATGCCCTGAGGGGGCACCTTCGCGTGCCGTACATATATACATTTTAACCGCAAACAACAACAACAACAACAACACAGTATAATTAACGTAAAGAACGACGCTTGTGTAGAAGAGCGTTCCGCACAAGATAAAGAGGGAGAACGAACAATGCCCTCAGGGCATTGGTTTCTGCTCGTATGTAGGAGAATTACGACTTCTGATTGATCGAGATCCTTGGTGTAGTGGATAGCATATCTGACCGGCAATCGAATGATCCCGGGTTCGATTCCCGGGATGTACCTCATTTTTTCATTTGTTCGTTCTCCCTCCTCATCTTGTGCGGAACGCTCTTCTGCACAAGCGTCGTTCTTTACATATATATATATATATATATATATAACTACCTTCAATCAATCTATGAATTAATAAAAAAGGTTGCAATTTTCCAAGGAAATCCCGGGAAAAGAATATCACGTGACCTTTTTTCTATATTTAAAAAGCTAAGTTTTTATGACGTCATGAAAAAAGGGGGGGGGGGGGGGAGGCGGCCGAAAATTTTATGACTTGGTAAATAAAATACGAACTAAAACGGAAATACTTTCAATGAATTTCCGATTTTCAACGAACAGTGAAATTCATTACAAAACTTATTCCAGGATAGTTATGCATTCGCAGCGTTCCATGACTCACTACGGAACTTGACATAATTCTATGACCTTCGAACCTACTTTTCAAATTCTACGACTTCTATGACCTTGTTCGATTCATGGGGAA
Organism: Bathynomus jamesi; assembly: GCA_023014485.1. Lineage (NCBI taxonomy): Eukaryota > Metazoa > Arthropoda > Malacostraca > Isopoda > Cirolanidae > Bathynomus > Bathynomus jamesi. The sequence continues at coordinate 214,867 of JAJOZX010006109.1, forward strand.
TATATGAACTGCTGCCGATATGCGGTTTATAAACACACACACGGTATAATATGTTGTGTATATATATATATATTATAATATATATATATATATATATATATATATATATAATTGCAAATGAACACGCAAAATAGATGATACACATCCACAGGGAAAAAATTAAAAGCTATTTCAAGGTCTTTTGCTTACTCAATAGTACACCTCGTCAGATTCCCTGACGAGGTGTGCTGCTACATACACGAAAGGACTTAGAATCGCTTCTCATTTTCCTTGTGGATATATATATATATATATATATATATATAAGACACCGGACAAAAAATTAGTCACCCCTCTCAGAATGTACCTAATAACGTGTGACGGCGCCTCTGGCCTTGATAACCGCACGAATCCGGCGAGGGAGAGACTCTACGAGGTTGTGCATGTACTGAACATCGATTTGCTGCCACTCGTTCATCAGCCGGTCCCGAAGTTCCGCCAGAGTCCGTGGGTGTCTATTCCTGCGCTTCACTTTCTGTTTCCAGCCTGAACAACAACACCTTCGACGCATTCAGGATTAAAGGCTTCATTGGACCTGCGATGTACTCGTCGCCTCCCATCACTGGAGAACAAACAAAAACGGGACTCATCGGACCAAATTACACGTTTCCAATCTGCCGCAGTCCGGTTTCTGTGCCTCTGAGCCCATTTATAACGTGCCAATTTGTGACTTGCTGTTAACAGCGGCCTCTTCCGTGGTACCCTGCTCCAGATGTCCATCGCATGCAGTTCTCGTCGCAATGTCCGTTCGGAAATTGGTCGTTGGAGAACCTCATTGGTTTCTTGGAGCAATTGTTCTCTGGTTTGAAAACGATTTGCAGTTACTAGACGAGAAACATGGCGGCGGCCCCTATTGTCGAGAATTGTTTTCCGGCCAAAGTTACGCCGTCGATTGTCAGTTGATTGCGAACTACACCACTCTTTGTAAACTCGCTGGACAGTACGCGTTGACACACAACAAATTGGACTACTTCAGACATTTTGTGTCGTGGGCTCTGCCAAACACGATGGCTCCTTTTTGCCACTGAGTAACGTCTGCCTCACGACCATTTTGCAGACTATATCCAACACACACTTTGTTCTTCACCACCTCACGAAACAGATCTGATCCTGTGTGCTACGTCACCGCTACTTGTCACTTACCAATGCTACATCAGCGCCCTCTGTGACCTTGAACTTCCTACTATCGGTGCTATTAGGGGTGACTAATTTTTTGTCCGGTGTGCTTATATATACCGTGTATATACCCGAGTGTAGGTCGACCCTTGATTTTTGGCCAAGAAATCATTAATTTATTATATGCCTCGTGTATAGGTCGACCCCAGTTGTTGAGGGTAGTGGAACAACAAATTAGGGTAATAAAGCACCATATTTTTTTATTTCAAAATTTAATGAACAAAAATTGATGTATCTTTCTATAAATAAACTTTTAAAAATGTGATTCATTTTATGTTTTATATCATCCTGTGCTACCATTCTGTAATTTTAATAATTGGTACATATTTTGTTTTCATTGTTTACTGGTACTAAATGGTAAATATTTTTCATGTCTGAAGCTAACAGTAGCTCCTAGCCCTCCCCATCGTGCACGGATTTCAACCCCACGAATATGTTACCCTTATATAGGTCGACCCCCTATTTTTTGCCTAAGAATTCAGTCTTAAAAACTCGACCTATGCACGAGTATATACGGTATATATATATATATATATATATATATATATATATATAATATATATATATATATATATATATATATATATATATATAGGGTGTCCCATAGTCCGGCATCATAGGGAAATTCATATTTTTCTATTCCTACAAACCATAATTCATATTTTTCTCTTTCTACAGGCCATAATGTCTGTGAGCAAGAAGAACGAATCCAGATAATCTACTCATAGGAAATCGGAGTCAGAGAGAGGCCGCTGCTGAATTTAACAGACTGCATCCAGACCGCGAGCTAATACACAGAGTTGTGTTAGCAGAACTTGTTGCAAAGTTTAAGGAAACAGGATCCATAGAAAATAAACCACGCAGTGGACCTTCAAGGAGGTCCACTGACGATGATACAGCGACTTGCTATCCTGGCTCATTTTAACAGAAGTCCCAATAAGTCTCTTCGGCGTTGTCCGCCGAGACAGGTGTCGAAAAGTAGCATCTATCGCATTCTTCAGGCTCACAAATGGCATCCATATAAAACTTCAGATCCTACAGAAATTAAGCGAAGATGATCCCGACGCGGCGGATTGAATTGTGAATGGGCTACGGAACAATATGCTGCGGGATGCCAATTTCCCGTTCCACCATTCTGTTCAGGACGAGGCTGTTTTTTATGGAAATGGTGAGGTAAATCGACAGAACACCCGCTACTGTCTCAAAACAACCCTCACTGGTATACCTCTTCAAAGGAACAAGGTGCATCTCGGGTGATGTTATGGTGTGGCATTTGGAAGGATCGCATCATAGGCACCCTCTTTTTCGATGAACATGTTACTGGAGGCACCTACCTACGTATGCTCAAGGAAGAAGCATTTCCCAGTGTCTTGAACAAAGAAGGAAATTTCCCCAACATGGTTCCAGCAAGACGGCGCTCCTGCACATTACAGCACCCAAGTAAGGGAATACCTGTACCAACAATTCCCTGGTCATTGGATAGGACGTCGAGGGCCTGTGGAATGGCCAGCTAGAAACCCGGATCTCACGCCACTAGATTTTTATCTCTGGGGCCACTTGAAAGCGCTGGTATACGCGGAGAAAATTAGGAGTGTTGAACATTTGCGGCAGCGCATTATTGGGGCATGTAACATCATTACTCCTGACATCATTCACCGTGTGCATGCTGACTGGGTATCACGTCTGAATTTGTGTATTGAAAACAATGGTGGACATATTGAGCACGTTCTGTAAATAAAAACTTTTTTTTTTTGCCTTTTTTTTATTATTTTTCCTATGATGCCGGACTTATGGGCCATCCTATATATATATATATATATATATATATATATATATATATACCTTACCTTATGTTGTTTCGTGTGTTGGTCTCTCTTCACACGGAGGTCAAGCTGGTGGCCCCGCCTCTAGGTCTGGCCTGGTGGAGGAGCGAGTTACTTTCTTGCGCTCTCCACCGTACATAGCCAGGCACGCCCGGCTCATCTGGTACTGAGCCAAGCATCCAGTCTTTTCTTGAAGACTTCAACTTTGACCCCCGTTACGTTTCTGAGGTCCTTAGGAAGCTGGTTGAAAAGTCTTGGCCCCCTATATATATATATACTGTATATATATATATATATCCTGCAGCACCCGGACTTTCATTTGGGTATGAAAATATGGTGCATTCTGAATTAGTAATGAAAAAAGTGATGAGTATAAAACACACTTTCATGTTTGTGGGTCGATCGTTCATTTCAGGAAATTCTTCTCTCTCATGCTTACAACCATGCATTTCGCAACAAATATGAAGGCAAACTGACAGGGAATATTTTTTTTTTTTTGAGAGAGAGAGAGAGAGAGGAGAGAGAGAGAGAGAGAGAGAGAGAGAGAGAGAGAGAGAGCTTACTTCAAACCAAAAAACAAAAAAAATTTGTGTATTCATTTTACACGCATGAAATGTACATATGCAAGTGTTTGCGCTACAGTACAAAAAAAAGGGTGTGCTTCGAAGCGGAGTTTGCAGATATTTAAGGAAACCTCGCGCAGTTGGTGATCGTAATATGTGGCTGTTTATCTAAGTTACGCGTTGATTTGGTAGATTTTTTTGGCGGTCAGTGTAAGAGAGAGACGTTTCAAAATAATGGATTCGCAAATGGGAAAATTCATAACCGCATCACAAATTTTCTTTGGGTAAATAAGCGAGAAGCGAGCCATAAACCAGGAGGGTCATCAATGGTTCCGGAACGAACGTGTAGTCCTTAATCGCCACTCGCCACGTTAGGTTAGGTTAGGTTCGATCCCCGCATGAAGATTCAAGTCAGCGCAAATAATGTCAATGTGCCACAATGTAACTCGCGAAACTTCGGGTATAATAGACGTTTGCTTCAGTGAAAACCCCCGCTCACAGCCGCTTACAAAGATCAATTAAGTATTAAATAAGCGAGAGAGACTTTTTACAGACGTACAGTATTTTTAAAGTGTTTTCTTTTTGGACAAGTCACAGTTTAACTAGTTCCCATCGAATAGATCAACCTCGGGGAGAAACATGGTTGCCACTCCAAAATTTTTAAATAGCCATATTTTCTCTAAAATAAGGCCATTTTAAAGACCTACATAAAAACTTATATAATTATCAAATACATACGAGTACAGCTAGATAGCAAAAAGTAAGTGTGTGTGTGTGTGTGTGTGTGTGTGTGTGTGTGTGTGTGGTCAAATAAACTGTAAATGTTTGGGAATTATCTGCCACGTCATAGGAAATATGCTTTTTCTTTAGACTACGACCAACATGCCAGATGAAAGGAAAGTTCAAATAATTACCATTTGGAGATGTATATATGTTACAGTCAATGTCTAAAATCAGGCAATTTGTAAATTGACTGAAATTTTAGGCAATATGTCAAATTGGCAGTGGGCATGCATATGCAGCATTACCAGAGAGATTAGGTTGTTAGGTTTTGTGTATATCACAATTTGACACATTGCCTAAAACTTCAGTCAATTTACAAATTGCCTGATTTTAGACATTGACTGTAACATATATAATTTTAAATTTGAATCTGTATCCATATCACACTTGATAATTGTATAGTTAAATTCAATATTATTGCCCTATGCCACGACATTACTGAATTTGATTATACAATGTAACAATATATATATATATATATATATATATATATATATATATATATAATAGGTGGGGAAACACTCATTTAGGATGCTTCTTGTACACAGAACGTGTCAGGCATTCAGATGGAATGCCAGCAGCTTATTATACATAGTTCTGCTCACAGAGGAAATGTGTAAGAACGTACAAAGTTTCTTATGGCAAAGTCACCAACACTTCGGGTTATGAATACTTCATCTCACAATATGAAATACATTCAAGAAAAAGCCCGTATTAATGAAGTAATACTCAATAAAGCCATTTTAAAGCTCGTCCAATCAAATAAAGCCATATTAAAGCTCTTCAAACCAAATAAAGCCATTTATTCAGATTCAAAATTTAATAAAGCTTTTAAAGCCCTAGTGGCAACCCTGGCTGGGACCCAATTTGGGATGCTGGAAGGGAGTGGCTTTATATTCATGGTGGGACACGTTAATTCAGCAAAATTCTTGTCCATTCTTACGAGGCCTTTTCCCAAAGCGGTTGCAACGTTGCATTTAAAATACATAAATGGCGCAATATGGCTCACGTTACAATTCTATTCACCAACACTAAATGGAAGAGCTAAAAACGTGGCACAAGATTCTTCCATTGACATTTAAAACATCTCACAAAAACTCTACTTAACGTTTCGTAGTATTAACCTCGCGTGTGTGTGTGTGTGTATCCCCGACGGCTTTCAACATTATTTTCTTTCTTAAATAACGGAGAGACGGGGTAAAGGCGCAGGCTCTGTTATACATCCATGGTTAAAATCTGTACATACACAGACACAAATAAGCATATCATGGTGTGATATTCCAATACCTTTTAAGTATCAAAACCCCCTCAATTTTCGAGACCAAGGTCGACCGCGCGCAAGATCGTCTCGCGAGTCACGACTAATGATTACCAGAATCGCCTCGCGGTCGCTGCAGTTTGCGGGGCTTCTATTCTGTCAATGTAAAAATCACACGCGACTCGAGACGTCACGATCTAAGTCGTGAGTCGATCCTGCGCGCGACCGACCTAAAAGAAATGGCTAATACAGATTACGGAATGCTGCAGCGTTTTACTCGCGCTTCAAAAACATTCGTTACCATGACAACGAAACACGAGTGAAGTCTAATTTTTTTTTGTACGTTTGTGTCAACAAATGAAGACAAAATTTATGACAAAAAAAGGGTGGGGTGGTTGAGATGTTAGTCCACAGGCTTTAGAATATCACCATCGATGCAGACAGACAGACAGTGCAACATCCCCGTGAAAGTAGAGATAACAGATTGCTGATAAAAGAAAAAATGTTTTTAAAACTCAATGCAATCAATGCATGTTGCCCAATTCAACAACATATATATATATATATATATATATATATATATATATATATATATATATGAAAATTATTTCACGAACGTAACACGTGAAAAATATTTATGATGAATAAAACTACGAAGGAAAGGAAACACAGAATGGTGCTCAAGCGCTTTCGTCTAATTGTGGGAGGAGCATACAAATTTGTAAGGAAAAACTACCAATTTTAGCACTTTGCCCTTCTTGTCTAAATCCGTTCTGAGAGGGCAGGCGTCGTGCAGTTCATCCTTCCATACAAAAAAAATTGGTTCGTAGATAAATGGCTACCCTGGGTAGCTTTAATAGTGGTTAAGACACTCTTCTGTTGGTCGAGAGGTCGGTAGGTTTTGAGATCGAGTCCGGGCTAGGACTTTGTAATTTCTGATCACCCGCTGGTGAGTCGTGGGTTCGGATTCTACATTAAGTTGTAAGTGTAAGGTGGGGCAAGAATCTTGACCTTCGTCAGAATGAACAATTCGGTCGGAAGCGAAACTACGGTTACCAAGACGCGCGCGCACAATTTTTTTTTCGCACCCTTCACCTCTTGAAACTGAACAAAATAGGCAACGAAAGCATTCTATCGACTATACAAAAATAACACTCAAGCGTATAAAACAACACCAACCCAAAAATATGCAGTTTTTAAGCATGTGCCTAATTTTTACTTCCCCCAAAAAAATTAAAAAATAAAAAAAAATTTTGGGTGCCAAAATTATGAGTTTATTTCGATTTTTCGCGACAATTCGAAATTATGAAAGAAATGGATCTTGGAGGAGGTTCCGTAGAGTTATCCCAGTGGGTATGACTCAAGATGGAGGTGGTTCCGTAATCTATGGAATGACCTCCACTGTCACGTGATCTAAATCTATTTGAAAATTCGTGGGCAACTTTCACAACTAAAAAGAAAAAGAGGACAACCCCGAACCCTAAGAACCGTTTCGATCTGTGGGAAGCGATACAATAAATTTGGAACGTTATCACCGAAGATACCATTAATAAACTGATTGAATCAGTGCCACGAGGAGTAACTGCCGTTATTTTGGCTACAAAATGGGAGCCATTGAAAATACCAGACTAAAACGTTCACTAATGATACAACGTTATTTCCGGTTATTTATTTTTGTACTAAATAACGAATTAAATAACGTTCTATCGTATTTTTTACAGCGTTACTTTCCACCTGTTACGAAACACAAGTGTATTTATAATTTTGGCACCCATTATTATACATATATATACATACAGGGAAAGTGATAATAAGCGTTGATACATAACAATGGCCAAATTACAAAGCATCGTGCGTAACACAACCAATGAAGATGATGATGATGATGTTACCTTTGTTTAGGGAAGATGTTAGTAAATAGATTTGTTACTCATCCTCGCTAATGGTTCTACCACAGATACAGGATCACCTTTCAGACCTAAAGAGAGAGAGAAAGAGGGAAAGAGAAAGTAAGTATGACTTTAAACGCAAAATTTTTCAACAAATGACGAACATAAGCCAACGTTATATTAGTAGCCGTGAAATTTTAGTCGTAAAAAATCTATGTGAAATGTAAAGGCACAAATGCTGACATTTATGTATACCATTAAGTAATATAAATATTAAAAAACTTACATTATATATACACTCGTGGTGTGTGTGTGTGTGTGTGTGTGTGTGTGTGTGTGTGTAAGGGCAAACAAGACCTTAAGATGTATGAAAAGACGCAGTATACAGTTAAAATCAGATGCGACACAAAAGAGAATAGTGTACAACAAAACATTTTCATAATTAATAAAAACCACTAATTATAAACATTTAAAATGCCTCTTAAATAAATTCAATTAAAAATAATAATAATAATTACTGAAAAAAAAAAATATATATATATATACACAAAAAATATCCTAATTAGGAAATAATTACATGGATTTAAATAAGCTTTTTAACTCTACCTGTATGCAAACAAACGGAGTTTAATCATTTGTTTTGTCAATGTTTAAATGTCATTACTACACCAGCCATTATCAAACAAACTATCACTTCCTTCGGAACAACGTAACGGGCAAGTCACGTGACGTTGGGGGCCTACACCAGGGTTCATTCACAGGTCAAGAATAAAGTTTCCTGATAATCCCCTGATATTTCTGATCTGACCCCCTGATATATAAATATATATATAAAAATTATATAAAAATTGCATAAAAGGCGTAAAAAAAATTCACATTTCATATAACTCAATTAAAACCTAATTTTTATTCTAAGAACTCTTAAAAAACGTGTGCAAAAATCCCATGGCAGGCTGAAAATATTAATACTAGCTAACAAAATGCATGAGTTCTATATAATGTAAAACAAATATGGCTTAGTTTTGTTACATTATTTTATATTAGCATTTTAAATTAATTTATAGTTAAATTATTTATAAAATATTTACAAATAATTAAGTCCCAAATATTTCATAAATATTTTATATTCCCCTCATATTCTCAAAAAATCCTGATATTTTTGCAGGTGTTTATGAACCCTGTACACTTGGATGGAGTGAAAAAATTTTTTTTTAATTTCAAAATGCTTGGGGTCGGGAAATTGCGTATTTATGTGAAACGTACTGTGTGAAATTTTTGTAATCGTACGGCTATAATTAAATTACTAAAATTTCGCCATTTTTATTTTAAGTTTTTTAAATTAAATTACAAAAATACAAAAATTTCACACAGGACGTGTCCAAAAAAAAATTGAAAATAAAAATGGCGAAATTTTAGTAATTTTGCCAATTTTTAAAAACTTTGAGCTCCGTGTGCACAATTTAATTATAGCCGTACGATTACAAGCATTTCACACAGTACGTTTCACATAAATACGCAACTTTCCCGACCCCAAGCATTTTGAAATTCAAAAAAGAAAATTTTCACTCCACCCTACTGTACACGTTTACTGTATCTACGGGTCACTACATCATCTGAACGGGGAGAACGGTGGTCACTACGCGTGGTAGTTGGATGGGAAGCCGAAATCTGCGTCCAGATTATGTAGCGAACCTAAGGGGGGAGGGGGGGTTTCGAATCCGACGTAAAGCCGTAGGTCCCCTCCGTTATATGACGTTAGATGTTGCGAAGAGGGTTAAACAAGCTCAAATCATTACATTTTACGGTGGTCACCCACTCAACAACGAACCATACTTGATGTCGCTTTTCTCATTGATCGAACGTGGTATTACCACGTGGATTACCACGTGGCCACGATTCAATCTCGTCAAACATTTCTCAACACCATTTTGAGTTTATAATAACAATAATAATAATGTTTTAGTACTAAATTAAGAGCCCAACGTATTAACGGTATCTAAACGCCTCATCAATCGAACGTAGATTAACAAAAACATCCTAATTATTAATCACGAAATTTCGACATTACATAATCATGACTAGCTCTGAAGTGTTTACATATTTTATTGCTAATCATGATAATAACTAATCATAGTGTTTATAAACTGCAAATCGTAATTAAATATGCACTTCTTTTATCTTACAATCAATCATTTTATTTAGAAATTACATAATCATAATTACCTATGAACTTTGTTTTATATTATAACGAGCATATTATCACGATATGCAATTGAAGTTAGCACACCCAGAGGTCCGAAAACGCATCCCACAGTCAGAAGGAATATTTGAATGTTTAAACATAAACTCAAAGAAAGTAAATTGGGAAAGTGTAAATAAAGATTTAAAGGAAGTAAATTGGGAATTGCTACTTCACGAGAAGACTTCAAAACAAATACTAGGTATAATGGAGACTGAAACCAAACCTATATTACTGAAGCATGCTCCAGAGAGAGAGAAAAGAAAACGCAGCAAGCTCTAGAGAAAAATCAGGACACTATTTAGACAACGGAAGCGACCCGTAAAACATCTCCACAGATGCAGAACTAATGCGAGGTGACTCAAACTAGAGAGGAAACTAGGCGAAATAGAAATGGACCTAAAGCAGTGGTGCACAAACTTTTTTGATGTGAGGGCCAAGCGAAGAAAATAACTAAATGTATTAGCCTACTTACTTTTCATCTAAGTCATAAATTGGGTCACTTTTATATTCTAACTTTTTCATTGAATTGAAAAGGGGGCCACTGAAAAGACCAGTGGGGGACACATTTGGCCCGCGGGCCAGGGTTTGTGCATCACTGACCTAAAGTAAACATTCATACATACATAAGACAAACGAGGAAGAAAACAATGTAACAGAAAACATAAAAAATAACCCAAAATACTTCTACACGTTTGCGAAAAGGAAAATGCAGTGTAGAGAGAGTATTGGTTTGTTGATTGACGGGGCGGCTGAATACACAAATGACCCATAAAAAATGAGCAAACGGCTTAAGGAACAATTTAACTCCGTGTTTAGTACCCCGAAGTCCGAGATGAAAGTATTATAGAAAACCCAGATGAATTTTTCGACAGTGATACAAATCAGCCAAGAACAAATTTCGGCACAAGCCTATTAATAGACTTCGAGTTCTCGGAAGATGTAATTAAGACTAACACAGATGCGAGACAATTCGGCACCAGGTCCAGACACATGGAGTGGTATGTTTTTGAAGAAATGTAGAGAGAGTATTGTCAAACCGCTATACTTTGGAGGAAATCACTCTAGACAGGACAAATTCCACTTGCATTAAAGAATGCGAACATTTCCCCCTTAATTACAGTGGTAACAGAGCAATGCCCAAGAATTATCAGCCAGTAGCCCTCACTTTCCGCCTTATAAACTGCTTTGAGTCAATAATTAGAAGCAAAACTACCTACTACCTACAAGAAAAGAACTTGTACAATCAAATCAACATGGCTTCAGGGCTGGAAGATCATACCCATCACAGCTATTAGACCACCAGGAGAAAATATTGGAAACACTGTCACGGACAAATACATAGATGTAATATATACTGACTTTGCTAAAGCCTTCGGTAAGTGTGACCATGGAATCATAACGGACAAACTTAAGAATACAGGAATTACTGGAAAGCCAAGATGGATATTAATTTCTTGACGCAAAGAACACAAAGAGTGGTAGTAAATGGAGTCAAATCGGAAGTCTCAGAAATCGTGAGCTCTGTCCCATGAGGGACAGTATTAACTCCCTTGCTGTTCAAAATAATGATTGCAGATACTGATGCAGATATCAATGACAGTATTGTAGTATGTTTCACAGATGAGACAAAGATGTACAAAGAAATATTGAACGAAGGTGACCTAGAAAAATTACAAAACGACATTGAAACATTATTCCAGTGGGCACAAGACAACAATATGAAGTTCAACGAAGAAAAATTCCAACTTCTAAGATATCGTAATAACAAGGAGCTACAGAATGAAGGGTACAAAACTCCGCAAGCCAGACAGATAACACAAAATCCACAAGTCAGGGAGGGGTCTTGGAGTAATAATGTCGTCGGATGCAGAATTCAGAGAGCACTACATCAAAATTACAACGGCTAAAAAAATAATGGGAATCATCTGGAGGAACTTCCGCAGCAGAAAAGCAAACATCATGCTCAAATTATGGAAGAGTCTAGTCCTACCGATAATTGAGTGTTGCTCAGTACTCACAAACTCATACAAAAAACGAGACATTGCGAACAGTGAAGCTATACAAAGGACCTTTACGTCTAAGATAAGAAAGGAAAAGCGAATACTACTTGTCTCGACTACAATCCCTGAAACTCTACTCTCTAGAATGAAGGCGCGAGCGGTACACAATAATATACATACTTGAGCTGTCCCAGCTGCGGTGGGACAGGGGCCATGAAAACGAGGATGGAAAATACCCTCAGAATGCCCAAAGCTTTTTAATTCCCTGCAAAAAGAAGTGATGAACCTCCAGCACACCGACCTGAATAATTTCAAGAACTAGCTGGACAGATTCTTGTGCAAAGTCCCTGACCAGCCATGTATGGCTAGCTACGAGGGCAGGAGGAGATCAGACAATTCCGTCCTTCACCAAATCCTGCAAATGAGGCGGGATGCTGCAGATGGGTTGACCGCAGGTCGATCCTGAACCGTCGTTCAAACTCGCATATAGTAACAAATTAAGTAGGAGGAGGCCACAAACATTCGTAGTTACAGTACTTCTTTAACACATTCACCGCCAGCACTTCTTAAGAAGGTAACCAGCCACCGCCAGCATCTTTGCGAGTTTTTACCCGAATAATGTACAGGGTCTCACCAAAAATGAAAACAAAAATGAAAATTCAAGATATCTCGAAACAAAATATACCAAAATAAAGCTTATAATGTATACACGTTCAAGAAGAGATTTCTTGTCTGGCAGTAAATTTCTTAAATACAGTATTTCTAGTTATTCTTTCGCCAGAGACTAACAGAACCAAAACTTGTCACTCTAGAAAAAGCTACAAAAAGCTGTCCGTGTAGAAACAGGCTTACGAGTATAAATACAAAACATTCGCGATCAAATTATAATGTTTATGAAGGCAGTCCGAGAGAAATGCGGCAGAATTATCAAGACGTTATTGGACAATTCGAAGAAAATTTGGAAGCCCGATCTATTTATTACCTTTGCTCGCAATCCAAGATAAGACTGAAATCGCTGAAAGCACCGAAGCTTAATCAAAGACGAGAACATAGGTCAAATATTGTTGCGAAAGATTTTCATGTGAAACAAAGCAATGCTTCATGAGTGAACAATAAACTTAGGTTAGGTTAGTAATTTTCTTGTTCTTCCACAAAACTGCACTTGGCTTCCCGAGTGTTTTATGGCTTTATTTAATATTAACCAAACATATTTTTTCTTCGAACTTCTTTCTCTATCTGGCTTCGTTTAAAAGTTGGCATACGCGCACGCGTGCGAACCAAAAAAAAAATAAAAAATAAATAAATACCCTTGAGGATCCTCCCAGAACAGACCTTTCCAACGGTGGAAGGCATGAGTGTGCCCAACGTTGAGCTGTTTCAGAGAAAAACGCCGTACAGAAAGGACAGAAACTGCGTATTATTATTGTAGATCATCATCATCATATATTTACATTTCCAAACCGTAACAACCAACGCATGAAATGCTTTTCATCTTATCCGAGTTTCCAGTAAAGCCTAAAGCTGAAAGCCCAAATTAAAGAGAAGAATATATATGTTATATTTAAAATTACCTCAAAAACCAATTTATTTTTACTAATAAAGATTGATAATGAAAATTAACTCTTAAAAAGCTCCAAAAACGTATTGATATATATATATATATATATATATATATATATATAGACACACACACACGACGGTGATTCTTATAGACGGCTGCAGTTTGCTCAAACAATGAGACAAAAGTTCAACAGTGATCCATATTTCGTTCGAAAGATCAAATTTTCAGACGCGTGTTTTTGGGGTTTAACGAGTACAGGAAACAAACGCAACGTTCACTTCTTGGCTCTTCTTCTTCGATGGAAGGTGGGCTTTTGCGGACATTTGCCCTTAGCCCCTCTTTCCCGCATAAAACAAAAATCCCGAAGTACGATTGGGTAAACCCGTTAAAACGGCTGGGCCCTACACTAACAGTTTGGGCGTGCATTGGTTATTCAGGACTCCTTTCCTTCGACATATCGAGAGATACGATGGATGGAAAACGCTACTGCCAGGTACTGAGATGCAAAGTTTAGCCACAGTTTACTAATGGCGTTGGCAGGAATTGGTTTATCAACATGGAGCACGGCCACATTACTCTGCAGCTGCCCGTGAGATTCTGAATACCAACCTTGAAGGAAGTTGGCTTGGGCGGGGAGGTTCCATCGAGTGGCCAGCCAGATCACCTGATTTAACCCCGTGTGATTTCTGGCTTTGGGTTTATTTGCGTCACAAACTCTACACTCCTCGTTTCATCTACCAAAATGTGAATGCCCTTCACCGCAGAATAGATGAACAACAATTGAGAAGGATCCCACTCGATATGTTCAGAAGAACAATGAAGAGTTTCAGAGAGAGAATCCACAAATGTATCATTGCGGATGGAGAGAACTCTCTGAACATTAAATTACAATTTAACAAAATATTTGTATGAATAAAATTCTTATAATAGACTTTTTGTTTGATTTGTTTCATCATTTCAACACTTATCTGTACAATGGTGTTAACTAAATAGTTGTATGTATAAAATCCTTAAAGACTTTTCTCGCACCGTGTGTGTGTGTGTGTGGTCGAAAAAAGTCTGAAATAAAATACATCATCAATCATCTCAAACAAATTGACTCGAGCGTAACCGTTTCGATATACCTACTACCTACACTCATCAAGTATACAGTATATTAATTATAATAATTAACTAATTACAACGTATGTGTTTTGACACCTTATCTAGCTTATCTATAACCATATCTGTGAAAGTACTATTTACTCAATTACTTAACTTTATTATTTGTAGTTATTCAAATTAATTCAAATTAACACAAACATGTTAAACAAACATTTGAGTTAACTTTTGTCAAAACAAAACGGCAAACATGAAATAATTGCCGCCTGAAGTGGTAAACAATGCTTCTGCAGGCTACGTTTCCAAGCTAAATTAGAGGTTTTAAGCACATTTGTCGTAAATAATTAATAATTCACACTTTAATATTATAATTAATATAAATTTTATGAATGTAGGTCAGTGATGTAGGACTCGAGACCAGTCTTGAGACCTCTTTCTTTTCTGGTCTCTGATTCGGGTGCTTAGGTCTCGGTCTCGCTCTCGGCCATGGTGGTGTCGACGACATCACTGTGATGTTCCTCAAGTGCAACGAACACTTGCTTTAATTCAGCAGTTAACTGCTGAAAAATGTCACAAACTATGAATTTGTGAATAAATTGAGTAAATTTTGCAATTGTCACTCGATAACCTCTTCAGAATCTTTATTCTTGAATGTGAAATACAGAGCTTACGAATTAGGCATTATGCAATATGAATACATGCAAAAATTGTATATGGTCTCGGTTATGCAATTTTTCTCGAGACCTTTTTCTGGTCTCGGTGTCGGTCTCGGCTACATCACTGGTGTAGGTAGAAGATATGGCGAAGCGTTTAAGCTAGTCATTTTGTTTGAGATAGGAAATTTTATTTCGTTTCAGACCTTTCTCGGACATTTTGTGTGTGTGTGTGTGTGTGTGTGTGTGTGTGTGTGTGTGTGCACGTGTATTGCATGACCAGCTTTCCAGCCAAAATAAAGAATGTAGCGGACGAGAGAATGAACGTGTAATAAATCTCTTCTCCTAAACTCGAGTCTCGACTTACACAAGAGAATAAAAATTACGAACATTAACGAAAATAAATTAGTAAGCCTTTGATTATTTACTCTTTACCTTCATAGTGTCGTTCCTTGCTGAAGACGGCGGAAAGACAACCTTTGACCTCGTACTTCGTTACAGTAACCTTCCTACGCTTCATTCGTGTCTGAATCATGTTTTTTTTTTTTATTTTTTTTTTTTTTTAATGTTTATTTAACGAATAGGACAGGTCCACGCAACTCTGGCACTTCACGCAATTTTGGCACTCCAACCCAATTCGTAACAAAGCACTTCAACTCAAATTACGAACCCTAATGTTTTCTCCATTATTTATTACAAAAATAAGTAATGCAGAGTTTTGACCATAAAAAATTCGTGTCACTTTACACCAGGCACCGGTCATGAATCGTAAGCACTTCTGGTTGGCATTTGGCAGTAAAATGACGACTTACTTAAATAAGTCAGATACACTAACTATTTATTCACTTATGTACACCGACTGTTCCTATTCTATACAATTTCACACGGAGAAAATGTAACTTCGAAGGGTAACTATTTTAATTACTGGGAAAGTAAGGAACACCGTTATGTTATTAAGGTTGAGAACGGATTAACTTCTCATTAACGTTTTCGCCACATATCATTTACCCACACTATATTATATATATATATATATATATATATATATATCGTATTAGAGAATGTGTTGAAGCTGTGCAGTCAATTCAGAAAGTCCCACCCCAAACCTCAATGCTTCATACACCAACATTTATCGACAAGAAACAAAAGCGCTAATTCGTTAAGTGTTACGACAACTTTTCAAACTAACTGGACATTAGTAGCACCTAACTAGAACACTAAATATCTTTAAAAAATGAAACCTTGGGGACCAAACTATTAACAAAGCAATGTACTTCAAAATAATCTTATCCTAATTTAATAAAAACAACTATTTACTATAATGAATAATCAATACTTATATCAGAGTGTATATATATATGCTAGAGACTTTCTTTTTCAAATTTAGTTCACGCGCGCGCGCGATTCCTGCATGAGGAATCTGGAAATTTGATCACAAACTGGTCATCTCTGAATATCACGTGAAAATCCAATGAAACCATGACAGAAACAATCCACAAAAAACCACTAATTGTTTACCACTAAAAACATTCGTTTATAACCGACCACATATTTTGGGACAACAGCACCAACGACTTTTTCAAAACGAATTAAAATTTAATAAAATATGGAATTTTAAAACATTTTTTGACTGATCGCAGACTTAAATAATTTTTTACACCATAATTGTAATTGTGCATATACACATATGCATGGTGTGTGTGTGTGTGTGTGTGTGTGTGCGCGCGCGCGCTTTGTGAATTCACAACGTATATTAATCAACTAAACTCTCTCCTAAGTCTATGTAAGAACTAACTACAAGCATGAACCCAACCTCATAAGCGCACTCTCTCCAAGAATCCTTCCAGGGGCCCTGCAACGAGCATACGGTACAAATAACCTTACTAAATATGGTGTCAGTGATGCCAACACAAAATTATTCAACATATTTTACCGTACATGTACATTGAGTAATTATATATATATATATATATATATACACACACACACACACACGACTGTGTGTGTGTGTGTGTGTGTGTGTGTGTGTGTGTGTAAAATGCAACGAAAACTTAAAAAGAGAGAATTTTGCGTTACATTTTTATCCAATAATTTGACAAAATTGCACGTATTAAATTCCAAATCCAAAACTCGAACTTTCGAACATCAATTAACATAATTAACAAATGCTCTTTTTCAGTTTAAAATTTATTTTTTACCAGCTGTTACTTTTATTGTATTTCTGTTTACATGCGCCATTGCCTTGACTGTTTTCCAAGGGTGTCATTCGTCCCTAACTTGAAAGCAAAATGGAGTTATTTTCCCCCCATCACCCGAATTGGAAGTTACTTTACATTTTCATAATATACAAAATTGGTTGATGAACTAGCCTACTCCCCGCACTGGCCCTAATTTGCGACCTAAATTTAACTAAAAAGTAAAAAAAAAAAACACTGGAAAAAATATACAATATTTGGCGTGTAGACTTTCAAATTATCCATTTTATTATCATCACCGCACGGAAGTGCGTGGACAAATTTTTTCTGCCCTCGCCTAGCACTTCGCGGACGGCTCTTCCGAAGGCTATAACTTTCTTCAGAAGAAACACCACCAGACGCACTTTATACCAAAAGACAGAGGACGTCGTCGCGAATAATTTGACGTAAACATAAAATAAATTCATTCAATAAAAAATAGTTTAGAGCAAAAAGTGTGGCCAAAATGTTACTGAGCTGAGTAAGCTGTCCGTCCGCGTGAGATGCTGGGCGGAGAGCTTATTCATCCAGAGTTCTACGCTCCGTTCAACGAAGATATTTTACAGTGTGTTGTTGTTTGTAGCAAAAATAACTAACTAATCCTATGCATCAAGTCAGACCACGTTCGTACGAAATTTTATACACTTGTGAAATCGAGGAAAAGCGAGTCAGTCAACAGATTTACAAAAATACCACAGCCATAAAAACTTTGAGCTTCGCAACCAAATCCAGCGAGACCAAATTTGCGAAGCTGCATTCTAAATGTAAGCGGTTCGTGAGCTTAAATTAAATGTGAAGTTCTCACTGGCTTAAAACTTCCGTTCAAAAGGTAGGAATGAGCATTAATTTGGCTCAAAATTTGTGTTTGAAACAAAAAGACTCAACAAAAACCATGAACTAGTCTGAATTTCTTAAGGTTTATTATTGTGCACAAAAAAAAAGTTGGCTTTTTGCAAGACGCATTTTTTCAGACTAGTTTATGATTTCAATTCTTCTTAAAACCAGTTTCAATAATTATTCTATTTTTCTTTCCCTTTAAAATATGTAACAGAAAACGAGAACGCTGATGAAAGAAAACGATAGCAGTTATGTATTTTAAAAGGGTAACGAGGCTAACCCGAGCCATATAAAAATAAATACTACTATATATCGATATACATTACTCCTAAAACCCCAACCTTTTAAACTTTAAGAACTTAACAAGAGGTTCCTCTTATTTTAAGTGTATCGTACGACCGAAGTAAAACTAATTAAAAATAAAAAAAAATGGGATTCTGAATCAAAATTTTCGAATTGAAATTTAAGCCATTTTTTTTTAATTGAAATTTAAGCCATTTTTTTTTAATTGAAATTTCTCTTAGTTTCAGTTTAAGTCAAGTACCAACATTTTAACGACAGTCAAGTACCAACATTTTAACGACAGTCAAGTACCAACATTTTAACGAAGAGGCAAAACTAAATTCTGTCCATCCACTAATTAGATTACACTCGGTCACGGATAACATTCCATAAAAATAGTTTACTTTAACATTTTAATAACAATAACTAGTAAATATAAATAAAACACGTTTTTATATTTTTAAATGATCACAAACGTTATTATAAAATGAATACTCAAGAAAGTTCCTTTTATATATATATATAATAAAAAGTAAAAAAAATACAACGGTTGGCATCCCTGAAATATTGCAATATAAAAAACAGTCAATTTTATACGATACTATTAAATAGCATTTTATCGCCATGAAATCTGACCTTTTGCGTATGAGATGCAGTAGAGAACAAAACACTCAAATATAATTGTAAGTTATTGTAGTTACTCTTCAGTCGTACGCACCATCAATTAACAAAGAGGTTTAAAAATATCATGTGAAGTGGAAGCGGAGAGACAGCGTGGCCAAAAATAAATCAACAAGCTACGTCACCTCATCCGAGTAGCCTAGACAGAACAAACATTGAAAATACTTTGGCGAGAAGCCTAAAAAATTTATTATAAAATATATATATATATCATTTTCAAAACTGTTATTAACCCTAGAATGCCAGAGTGGGACCACACACATTGAGATTAGTGTTGGGTCTACGTAACCTGGTAATGAAAATTACATTTATAAGTTGAATTAAGCTATTTATTGTTACTACACAATAATAATTAACTTTCGTACAATTAAAAAATATTCCTTTAAAACAAATGTACTTTCATTGGAATAGGCCACGCTAGCTTTTTAGGGTTAAAGTATGCTGACCTAGGGCCTACTTCATTAACACATCCTCCGAAAATCACAAGAATGGTCTTCCATACCGACTGCACACTGAGGAGAGCCAGAAACTTGCACAGATCTCCTCAAGTCAGACTAATGCAGCCTACTGCTCTAACTCCATTATTATTTACCATAAATCATCATCGGGAACCGAACCCCCGACCTTAATGTCTTTACTTCGCTTACAGAAAAACTGTTACCTAATGAGCCACGAGCAGTGGCCATATCACCCTATATCGGCGAAACTCACGCAGGTTCAGTTAAAAGTTTTTGACGGTCATCATCATTTCTTTTGATGTCTAATAAACCGTCCTTTTCAGAATAATTTGGTTAATGTTCCGGTTAAAACCGGAGATACTTCATACGTAATAAACATGGCGCCTTTCTATAGACTCCCTTTCCGATTACATCGCGGTTGGTTACGGAGAACACAAAATGAAATCGCGTTAAAATGGCTATGCCAAAGGTTCCAGCTGGATGAAACAAGCATTACCTCACATTATCCAAAAACACTACTGCTGCTTTATTTCAATTCTTTTAATTTTATATACTCTTGTCTGGCAAGAGGCCACGGGCGTCTTTATAGCATCGCGTAAGAGGAAATGCCAAACTGTGAAAAGGGGCGTACGAAATACCAAAACGATTTCCAGTCTCTCTTAAGAGGCAACTTAAGGAGGACCCAAACGTATCTGCACCCACTTTTCGAATGGGAAGATACTGGATAGCTCCTAATACAGAACTCCTTACTCATGACGTAATAAGACCGCTTTTCAAATGACGTCATACAGGGCACTATTACCAAGAAATTTATACCCACAATCAATGCTGGAAGCTGGAACTACTGACGAGGTAAGAACATGTCTCAAACAAGTCACTATTGGGAAAACTGTCCTACCCATTGAACAATTCGATTTGGGGGGGGGGGGGTGGGGGGGGTGCAATGGGAGCAGAAATTTGTCCCGAATTCTTTTCACTTTCCGATACCCAAATTTTCAAGATTGGGATTTATGAACTTCAGGGTATCGCGTACCCACCTCGTCAACTGCAGTGACGCGTACATACCAGACACATCTGAGTCTCTACACTTCACTCGAATCTGTTCTAGTTAAGGCCAGACGCTTTTAATCAGTCTTAGAAGATACCCTTGGGCATTAAAGGATTAATTAAAAAACATCTTTCAGTTAGCATGCTATTATTTAACTCTTACGAGAGTATTTAAATGCTTTTAATTACCATGGTCGCCCTCATCATGGTCGACGTGTTAATATAAACCCATGTTTTTATAGCCAACATCTTGGTAACCAAATACCACTATTTATTTTTAAAATATGAAATATTAAACTCTAAACACAAAAAATACACACACACACACACACATATATATATATATACATATATACATATATATATATATACAGGGTGTCCCAGGAGGAAATGTCAAGAATGCACCATTTGACTCTTTGGGTATTTCTAAGTAGAAAGTATTATATCGACATGTGCCTGATTCCCAACCGTTACCGAGATACAGGCCTCTACATTTGGCACCACCTCACTACGGCAGGGAGGTTACCACATACTTAAATCAACGGTTTCCGGGAAGGTGGATTGGACGTGGAGGACCTGTGGCATGGCCCCCTCGTTCGCCTGACTTATCTCCGCTAGAATTTTTTGTCTGGGGGGATCTTGAAGAGTAACGTTTATCAGCGGGGTAAGCCCGAAACTAGGGAGCAGTTGGTTGCACGTATGCAGGATGCGTTCATAAACCTCAGAAATGAACTTCCGCGTTTTCCTTGGCAAGACTCGATGGATCGGAGGCTCGCCGCGTGCATTGAAGAAGGAGGGGGTCACTTTGAAACCATTCTGCAATAAGTGCAATAGTGTATTGTATGTTTGTACTTTTTGTAAACCACAAGTGTCATTAAATAGTATCTAAGATCGCCTTTTTATTATGTTTTAATTACCCAAATGTAGAGGCCTATATCTCGGTAACGGTTGGGAATCAGAACCATATCGATATAATACTTTCTACTTAGAAATACCCAGAGTGAAATGGTGCATTCTTGACATTTCCTCCTGGGACACCCTGTACTGTGTATATGTATATATATATATATATATATATATCGTAAAGAACGACGCTTGTATAGATATGCCGCGCAAGACGAGAGAAAGAGAACGAAACAAATGAAAAAATGAGGTAACCACCCGGAATCGAAGGCAATCGAAGATCCCGGGTTCGATTCCCGGGTGGTTACCTCATTTTTCCATTTGTTTCGTTCTCTCTCTCTCGTCTTGCGCGGAAAATCTCCTATACAAGCGTCGTTCTTTACGTTATTTATACTGCGTGTTCTTTGCAGTTATATATATATATATATATACACACACACACACATATATATATATATAATATATATATATATATATATATACACACACATATACATATATATATACATATATATATATATATATATATATCATATACATATATAATATATACATATATACATATACACATACATATCTATATATATATATATATATATATATATATATATTATATATATATTATTATATCAGAGCTGGGCACTTGCGGCATATTTTGCGGTACTGCGGTACTACCAAACCGGGACCGCATAACGCAGTACCGCAAAGGATCGCTGAAAGTACCGCAGTACCGCTACCGCATTCAAATTTCCGCGTACCGGTTTGGTAGTACCGCAGTACCGCAAATATGCCGCAAGTGCCCAGCTCTGAATTATATATATATATATATATACACATATATATATATATATATATATATATATATATATATATATATATATATATATATACATATATATATATACATATATATATATCAATATATATATACATATACATATATACATATACATATACATACATATACATATATATATATATATATATATATATATATATATAATATAATAAGCGGCCCCAAAACATTGGCACACAGCAAGTAGTTTTTCTTTTCTCTCTGAAGTCTGAAAAGTGGGTACACAGAGCAAATAAGTTATGACAAGAAAATCTGTTTGGGGACATTGAGTGACCTTTTTGCTTCGAAGTTAAAACAGACGTTGAGGCCTGGATTAGCAACATACGAGTACTTGCTCAAGTTCGTGATGTTAGGATCTTTTAACCAACACTTCGGAAGTTGTCCTACAAGTTTGTTTGTTTGTTTGTTTGTTTGTTTGTTTTCGAAAGCGTGTGTTTTTCTCTCTCAGGATTTTCACGTCAGAAGAATTTCTTAGTCAGTTCATCAGTGCAGTATACAGTAGTTGTTTCGTTAAACTCGCAGAACTCCGAATGTGTGACGAGGACCTTGTTAGAATATCCATTTTTCTTCGTCCAAAAACTAGTCAAAAACGGACAACGAAAACTTTTCCGTCAGTACTGAGACGTATTTGACAGTATTCATCATGGATTCCACACGGTGTAAGTTTCCAAGTCAACAGTATGAAAAACGAGCTCGCACCCATGACCTTCTCTGAGTGCGTTGTAGGGTTTTGCGGCCCCAAATGTCACTTACAGAAAACTGAACAAACATCAACTTTAAACCTGGGACTCATCGCTGAATACTATGAACAGGATCAGAAAAAATAAGCAGAATATCTCAAACTCGACAAAGGATGAGTCAAACGTGAATTTGTCCTAAATAACAGCAACATTCAGGGTTTACCCATCATTTACATAGAGAGAATATAATAATAAGATCAGCTATTGCATTTTGTCTATAATTTCAGTGGGTTATGGTAAAGCCTATTCTCAGAATGAAGGCTCCTAATCTTTAAAAAGAGGCCCTCCGAGGAAGAAGTAGCTAAGCAACAACAAAAAAAAAAAAACCTCGCAATTAAAAGTTATCAAATTTCAAAGAAATATCTTCAAAAGTTCAAAAGTTATGTATGTCGCTTTCAAATTGGTACAATTTTGCTTTTTTGGCGTTTATTACTTTTGTAGCTTAGCCCTCATACTATTTGCTACTTTAACCTTCCCCCAGTATGGATATTCTTTGTTCATAGAAGGCGTTTGGTATTAGTCAGAGAAACTGCAGAAGAGGACCATGGATAGTCGAGACGACTCCACGTCTTCCTCAGTCTTCTTCTGACCCTTCAGGCAGATATATTAAATGCCGCCGTCTTAACAGTTCACTAACAAACATAATACGAGGTGTTCCAAAAATCTTTCATACATATTTTCAGTAGTTGAACGTCATTTCTCGCAGTTGTCTTCTTTTCTCCCCCAATTTTCCCACTAGGTTCACACTTTTCCCCGTTTTTGCGCTGATGAAGAACTGCAGCAAGTCTCTCAGTCTCTCTCTCTCTTTTTTCTCTCTCAAAAATGAGAAAACTTGATTTGACGAAACATCAAACTACATTAATTATCCGTTACAGTTCCTTCAAAGTTACGTATAACAAAGCGGTTAACTCGGTGAAAGAAAGGGGTAAAAATACAGTAAATAATCATACAAACTGAAACTAGATTCAATAATATCTATCAATAGATAAAAATTTGTCCAATAATATACGTAGTCCTCAACCCTAATCTAAACAAGGACAAAAAATAAAACCAATAAAAGGTCTTTCAATATATTTATACTTCATTTCAATGATTTTTAAATTATATATATTTTTTTCCCCTACTGATTTGCAGTGTCATTTTTTTAAGCCAAAAGATAAATGGATCAATTTATAA
Organism: Bathynomus jamesi; assembly: GCA_023014485.1. Lineage (NCBI taxonomy): Eukaryota > Metazoa > Arthropoda > Malacostraca > Isopoda > Cirolanidae > Bathynomus > Bathynomus jamesi. Next base: position 239,169 of record JAJOZX010006109.1, read on the forward strand.
TGACGATAATAATGATAATGATGATAATAATCATCTTTGCCATTGGTTGCCATCAGCTTTTCACTCTATCCAATTCCTCTAATGATTCGATAATTGATAAGCTTTTCTTTTAAATTACACTGTAAATATTAATCTCCAAATATCTTAACGATACAATTCAGAATTGGCACATTATCACCGTAAATATCGGATATTATTATTATAATAATAATAATAATAATAAATTAATAATTTTCATTTAGATGAGAAGAAATAACGAAATATTTTTAGAAAAGCATATAAAGCAATATTCTGAAGAATCAGGCTATTATGTAGGCACTAAGGGGAAATAAGGCACTGATAAGTGCCAAAACAAAAAAAAAGGCACTCATGAATGAATTATCAGTATAGAGAGACTGGCATACGTGGCCATAAATAATCATCTTATCACATTCTTACTAAGAAGAAATTAAAATATATATATATTTTTTAACACATTTCGGAAAAAAAAATATATATATAAAGCTAAAATTATCCTAACTGGCAACCTTGAAGATAAACCTTGGCTGAGCAATTACTCGGTAGATGTGGCTAATGACGACTAAACTTATTTGAGCATTTCGAAATATAACCTACATTCAGTCAAACGAAACTACTTAAAACTCGAGTGTTTGGTTAACTTAAAACTTATTAAAGAAAAGCTTTTAAGGTAAAAAACACCAGGAAGCCTATTTCCCCACTATGTAGTGGGTGAGTGCGCTCCGAGGGTAACCTTTAACCCGAGTAATAATGGGGGGTTAGCGGCCAACTCAACTCGACTCAACCCAACCCGGGAGCGAACCAGAGCTACCGGGACTTTAAATGATGACCTAATTTGGAGGAGAGGGTAGATGGAAGTCACGGTAACTTATCCAAAAATACGAATAACAACCGTCTTCGTAATGACAAAGATCATGCGACCGATGGGGGACCTACTACAGCTCGACGTAGCATCCGAATCATCTACCGGTCGCTGCATAATCTAAAAGCCTCGGAGGATGGCCCCCCAATCAACTACTCAACAGACCCAACGTCGCTTAACCTCGACGACGATCGATCGATCGAATGGGAAGCGTCGTTGTGACGTGGCCACGACTTAACCCAAAACAAACAAATAAGGAAAAAACCACGTTTTTAAAAGTACGTGGAGAGATTTAAAAAAAAAAAAGGGGGGTTCCATAAAAAAAAATAAAAAAGGAGTTACTTCAACGACTGTAAACGGATCTATAAAATCCGGGGTTCACCAATGAATGGACCGCGATCCGAGTCCGGGCTTCAGCACAGATTTTACGGGGGAGGAGCGCCGGGAAAGAAAATAAAAAAATTACAGAACTTAATTTTGAATAATAAAAAAAATTTGGAATTTCGAAAGAACTGAAAACTAAATTTGAAAAAAAAATTATATATATATATATATATATATTAGTAAAATTTTAAAAAATCCAAAACATTTTCATAAGTTCTTCCTTCTAAACCTGCTGTAGATGAAAATTTATGCACACCCTGTATACTTCACAAATTCAATTCAATTTCAATTAATGTAAAGATAATTCATGGACATCCTGCGCTTTACAAACTTGAATTAAATATTTTCAAGATTTCAAACGATTTTTCTTTGTACAATGAATGGGGAGGAAAATTAAAGGAAAAAATCCTATTCTCTAAAACCCCCCAAGTTTTTGTACCAATATTAATTGGTATAAAACATGGAGGACTTTTAGGATACGATTTTTTGAATGGCCTGTACATATTCGGCATACAAAGTACGCAAGTTTTGTGAAGTACAAAGCAGATTTTACCAAAGAAATTAATTCTGACGTCATAGAAGGCTTAAACAAAGCCTTTATGACAAAGTTGCTCTAAAACAGGGATGGGGAACCTGCCGCCCCCGGGGGCATAATTAAATTAGTGTAATTTAATTGCCCGCGGACAGTTTAATTATTCAGTCATTCAGTATGTAGGTCTTAATTATGTCCCAAACTATTTTCGAAGCTGCAATTTACCCGCCACGCAATAAAGGTTCCCACCCCGGCTCTAAAACCTAAAAAAAAATACAGGGTTGTCCATAAATTATCATCACAAATTCAATTCAATGTAATGAGAATTTATGGATGACCCTGTACAATACGATACTAATCCGTGAAAAGGGCCAGAAACCTGGCGCGGCACTCAGGCCGTACGTACGTGACCCACTGCGCTAACTCCCTGATTACTATTACCAGCACCATCGAGAGTCAAACCCCCGACCTCAGCGTCTCCACTTCGCTAGCAGGGAAACGGTGTTACCCACTGAGCCACCACGGAAGCTGGCAATACATCTCTTCATAATACTTATTATTAAATGCTACAAATAATCTTTCCTCCGAGACTAGGCACTCTTATCAAATTAAGCATAGCTCCAAAAACTTAGCACCGTGAATCACACACACACACACACACACACACACACACACACACACACACACACACACACACGTTTCCAGAGATAATGTTTAAAATTTCCAAATTTAGTAAATTTTGAAATTATTCAGTAGCGCCAAAAAATTGTTTACTGAAGGAAAAAAATCTTATTACATTACAAAAATATTTCGAAATACAGGGTAACCATAAATTATCTTCACAAATTCAATTTAAATTTAATTTGTAAAGATATTTTATGGAAACCCTGTACTATACTTCAAATTACCCTATCTCAAAAATATCAAACTATTTTACTATTGAATAACTTGTAATAAGATACAGTTGATAACAAAAAGACACTAGCAAATAATGTTAGTTCATTAAAATATCTACAAAAACATATATATATATATATATATATATATATATATATATATATATATTACACACACACACTATTTTCTTTACAAAACAAAAAATAAGGTAACATACATGTTAAATATACATTTTGATTAAACAGTGAGATGATAAAAAAAAAATTCATTTGCAGCGCCAGTAGTGGTCGTTAGCGCGCACTGACTTTTTCGATCACACTGTATGAACTTATTTACATGGTACTACTATTCTTAACGAGACAAATACAAAAATAATTTGGCCACCATGACGATGCTGTTAATATCCAATTTGCTTTTAATAACCAAAAGTTACGTTATTATTATGCGTTGTACCTTAAACGTTAATTTTATCGCATCAGTAAACATCAATTGAGAAAAGCGAATAAAAATTATAATTACAATTATTAATAATTTATGGGCGGCTATTTGATTAATTGTAATTCAGTAATAGGCCTAAACTAAACAAGCGTAGAGAGAGTTATTCAAAAAGCAAAAAAAAAGGGGGGGGGGAGGGAAGGGGAGAAGAAATCACACGAATATAAAGAAAAGGTATTCACGACGTATCATCGATATAAAAAAAACATATAAAAAAAAAACGAAAAAAAACTAAATAAAAAAATAAAAATTTAAGTTTTAAAAACCATTTTAAAAAAACTTTAAAAAACAAAAAAGGGATTGGAAAAGTAATCAGATTAAAAAACATATAAAAGAAAAACAAGAAAAAATTATAAAAAAATCTTTTAAAAGTTTTTAAATTTTTAAAAACAGTTTTTTCAGGAAGCGAAAGTGACGAGGACAGAGGCGACGGCCATAACGAGTCCGAGTGCCGTCAGGATTTCAAAACCGGCGAGGTGGATTAAAAAGACGAGGACATAGCAGAAGGCGACGAAGTAGCGCTGCCACCGAGCCTCGTCGTGAAAGGCTTGACGAGGAACGACACACATCATAATCTCACCTGCCGACGCCGAAGATGAGGAAGTATCGTGACCGAAAGGTCTTCCCTCGTCGTCGTTAGGGCTTTGAGAGCCCGAGGGAAGATGTCTCACTGGGACGACGTGTCCCATCGGGTCAGGCGAAGAGCCAGACGAGGCAGAAGAGGAAGAAGACCCTTGGTTGGGAAGGGGACGATCATCCCTTCCACGGGGTTTCGAGGGGGGAACTGAATTCGTTGAGATTTCGTAGGAGACAGGAGCGGAAGAGCGGTGAGAGTGAGGGGAATACTTCCGTTTGGTCTTTCGAGGGCAAGGGAGAGAGGAAGGTTGAGAGGAGGGTGAAGAGGAGGGCACTGACCTCGCCCTCTTGTCCCTGCCTCCAACGTGTTTGGAAGACACAACCATCGTGGCCACCTTATTGGTCCTCGTCGATGCCTGACACGCGGGGGTCGAGGGGTCAGCGACCGTAACTACTTCGGCGGTACTCGGAGAAGGAAAGTGTCGATTGGTGATATCCATGCTCATGACAGTGGAGGGCCGAGAGAGGACGAGAGGGGAAGGGAGAGGCGTTTCTACATCACTAAATCTACGATTAACTCTATTACCTTCGTCATTGCTGCTCGCTCCGGCAGCGGCCATCGATTGACGAATCGCGTTTTCGATGTTGGTTCTCGCTTGCTCGAAATCGGGGTTTGTCTCTGATGCCGCGCCTCCTTCGTCCTCCTGCTGAGTCGTTTTATGAGGCCCGTCGGTCGTTTTCGAATCGAAAGAGGTCGCGGCAGTGGTCCTTTTATCAACGTTCACCCGAGTGCCGGAATCAGCTTTGGGTTCCATTTGAGAGAGAGCCGATATTAAGTCGTCGAGTTTAGCAATGTCGGCCCGACTGATCTTGTTCGTTTGTTCACTTTTATTCGACCTTTCGTTTTTAGAGTCGAAAGGCTTCGGTTTATTGTTGAAAATGGCGTCTAAAGGACGATACTGTTTTTTGTCCATTTTCACTTTCCCCACAGGGATGTTGGACACGGTGTGAACTTTAACGAGCAGGGGGTGGCTGCTTTCTGACGATGGCATTGCTTGTTGAAGTCCAGGTTGGTACCCGGAGTTTGAGTCATCCTGATCGACCTTACCCGCAGGTAACCGTGATTCCTTTAAAATGGCGTCGCGAATGTCGGGTTGCGAAGCGGCTTTCATCGTTGACGATACCTCCGTCAGTGTCTCCGTGCTAGTGTTGTCCCACTTGTCCGACAAATTTGCCCTTTCCACCCAACTCGGGTTCTGCCTCCACCCAAAAGGGGTCGAACATCCCCCTTCACTATCGGTCAAGGCTTCTTTAAAGCTATCGTAAAACTTCCCACCCCTTCTCACCTTCTGGTGATGCTTCAGTTTACGGGGCGTCTGCGTCTCCATCCGCTTCGGGATTACCTGAGCGGATACAAAACCTCGATCTACCGAGGAGGACCTTGGCATGCTTCTGCTGCGGGAGAGATGTCGAGACTCCCGGTAGTCCATTAGCAGTTCTTCCAATCCTGACATGTTGAGCGCTTTATTAGAGGCTGTTTTACTGGTTCCTCCCTCCTTCCGTAGAGACCGGAAGCCCAAATCGTCTGTAACGACGTCAGGCTCGTTTTTGGCAGGACTCTCGCTGGGAGTGTTCGGAGCGTGAAGGTAATCGGAGCGTGAGCCTTGCGTAACAGGTCCTAAAGGTATTCCGAAGGGAGGTTGAGGTTCGATCACCTTGATGGCATTCGCTCTCTGAACGTTCCGAACTGTGACGTCATCATTCACAATGTCTGGTTCCCTCTCTTCTGACGGTCTCGAGGAACGGTATTTGAGTCAAAAGACGGCGGTCCGTGAACCGGAGATACTAGCAAATAACTACCCGTGATTTGGAGTGCTTTCTTCGTATCCGACTGGTTCCGGTTTTTTAACTGAAGGCGTCGAAAATGAAGATCGTCTTTGGTTTTATCGGGAGCGTTTGACCTCCTCGTCGGTTTGGGGGTCCGAGATCTTCCTCTCCCGATCAGCTGATCTTCGTCCTCGTCGCCTTGGTTGCTACTCGAAACATCTCGTTTTTCCGCGCCTTCGAGGATGTCTTCGCTGTTCAAGTTCAGACTTCTATAAATGTCTTCCAATTCGTGGAGCGCTTCTTCGAAGTTGGCGCACCGGCTCATTTCCAAGCGCTCCTTTTCCTTCACGTAAAACTCTCTGAACTTCTTTTGGCACGCGACTGTAGACTGCTTCGGATCGTCCTTACTCGACTTTATCAAGGATTCGAAGTGTTCCTTGAAGTACTCATTGCTGCCCTTAGTTATGCTCGAACTGTTTCGTTTGGGAGGCTGGGGTTTTTGCCCAAAGATAAACGGTGGGGAATCTTTTTCCCCAGACTCCGATTTTTCAAGAACCATTGATAAAGGTCGATTATGAAGTCTTTTTGAGGGATCTCTGCTCGAACTATGGCTGGAATCTGAGTCGTCAACTTTTTCTACCTTCGTCAGAGCTGGACTAGGAATATCGCTTTGGCCCGAGAGTGACGTCGGGCTTTCAGCTTGCTTCACTGGCACTGGAAGAGCGGTGCACTTGGCACTGTCACTATTAATTCTACTGCTAAAGGGGTCTGTCTTAGGGCTATTAGATCTCGAAGTTTCACTCGGCGTCAAACACTTCTTAAGAATGGACTTCTTCTCCCCCTCGAGAGCAACGAAGGGGGGCGCCATTTGTTGCATTCTTATACTATTATCCATTTGTTGCATTCTTATACTATTATCATTCTTATACTACTCACGTACGAAGAATAATCTGAGGATGGAGAAGGCGCTACGTTTGAAACGACTGTCAGTTTACCAGGTTGAGCATTCTTCTCAGAGAGGGGGATTACACCCCCAATGTTATGGTGCGACCTGGGGGAAAACTGGTTGAAAGAAACAGTATGAGGAACCAGATTATTTAAATGAGTATTGATGGGTTCCTGAGGATTCGTGGGTGGACTGTAGACCTTGGGAAGGGCGGGTCGTCCTGGGAGGGAAGAATACCCCTGAACAGTTTCTGTCTGGTTCAACTGCTTCTCCGAAAAGGACCTGCGACAAGGGGTGGTTGGAGGAAGTTGTGGAGTTCCTTCCCTTATTTTAGGGGGTACGGGAGACAAAGGGGGATCGCCTCTGGCAGGGGGAATGGGAGTCCTTCTGTTGAAAGAATTTCCAGCCAAGCTGTACGGCTGAGAGGAATTCTGATTAAGGTTTTCGAAAGAGTAGGAAATTGGTCTGTGATACTCGTACGGCGATAAATAACTGCTTCTATCTCTCGGTGGGGGAATAGGCGGGGTAACACCCCCGCTGCTGGTGTTCGCGAATTGTGGAGTAGTTCTATGTGTATACTGTGGAGGCAGAGAGGAGGCTTTGTTGATGTTACTTTCATACGAGACGCTTCTTTGTTGGTTTTGCATCCCGCTGGTGAAGGAGGTGGTAGCAGGATCTAGACCCGTTCTCCTAACGGGGATGTACGAACCTAACGACGAGGGAGGATTACTTTGACCATTAACACTTAAAGGAATCTGTCTTTTATCCGAAAAATCGGATAATCTTTTAACGACATATTGGTGTCTGTAAGGGGCTCGAGGAACGGCAGCCGGATTATCAGGCGGATTCGGGATACCCAATGAATTAAATTCCTTCGTCGGATAGACGAGTTGGGTGGTGGACCATTTGGGTTGATGCTGATTACCTTGGTTACCGTTGAAGGACGTTTTCTCTAGTTTCGCTTTCTGAATCTTCTGAATCTCGATAATCCTCGCTTGAACCGCTTCCCGATTCTTCCTATCCTTTTCAGTCTCTATTCTCAGAGTCTCCAATTCCTGCGACTTCCTCCGAAGGTACCTCTCCGTCCGAGAGCTCCTCGAACGACGAAAGGAGTCACTCTTGTTGAGGCTGCTTTCGCTTCCGAACTGCGACGACAAGGACCCCAGATCCTCATCGGAACTGCTTCCTTTAATCCTATCACGTAATCTCTCCACCCGTACCTTCAGAGCTCCCGCCTCTCCTTGCGGGTCAGCGTGTCTGTACTCGAGCTTCGACCGAGCGCGCTCGACCTCATCGACGAGTTGATGGAACCGTAGGCGCTCTCCGCGAGGGAATCGTGCGATGCAGATACCCCGGGGCGCCCCAGATTCAGACTATGAGACGTTCTCGGCACCCCAACGGGTTGGCCATCCACCACATTGTAATGACTGCTTACGTCCCTGCCTAAACTCCCTGTGGGAGACATTTTAAGCACTTTCCCGGTGTCGGTGGTGAGTAAGTAAGTCGTCTGATTGCGAAATTGGTGTGCGGAGACCGACATATTAACGGTATCCCTCGAAGGCGGTGGGGGATAACTCTGCTGCTGCTGACCGTTCAACTTGGTCCCCGATTGGCTCTCCTTCTTCTTTCCTCTCCTGGAGAAGAAATGTCGACGCGGTTGGTCGCTCTCGCTCTCACTACTCGTCGAAGGGCTCTCTTTCCTCCTCCTCCGGAAAAGACCTCCGAGAAGACGTCGCGACTTCTTCTCTTGAGGGCGACTCTTCCCTTCGGCGGGAGGCACCTTGGAGTAGGTCGCCTCCTCTTTCCCTCTGTTGCCATGGTTATCAGATTGAGGAACTGGATTCTTCTTGGGGGAAGGGGTGTAACTGGAGGTGAAAGCGTCCTTGAAGGTCTGCGGGGGGGACAAGGGTCTCCCGTAGTACCCCGGCAGGCTCCGCGCCTTCCTCGCATTCTCGATGAGGTCGAGGGGGGAGTGAATGTGAGGGGGGTGGGGGAGGGGGCTGGCAAACCGCCCATCGTCCATCACCCCCCCGCCCGCGATTCCACGCCCTTGGCCACCGTGCACACTCTGCAAGAGAAGAACGACCTTTAAAAGTACGTCCAAAATTTCTACCTTTTAGATAAACAGTCAATCACAACCAGAACTAATAGGAACCACAAACATACCGGTAACCTTCACCGCAACCAAACTTATCCAGAAATCCGTCAAAAAGTTGGGTAAATCGACCAAGCTTTAAACTTGACTTTTTTTTTTAATTCTGAATTTTAACCGAGGGGACTTACTTAACCGAGGGGACTTACTTAACCGAGGGGACTTACTTAACCGAGGGGACTTTGTTTACTTAAAATTTTTGGCTTTCATCGTGATGTTCAAAGTTGAATCTGGACTCGTCATTTGACTTCACATCCTTTTCCCGCACCCCGTCCTTCCCGAATTTTGTAAATTATGAACGCCGACTTTATTCCCCCGACTCGAAATTTTACATATGACTGACTTTGACTGAATAATCCTAAGCACAATTCTGACTAACTTCAAAACTAAAAATTTTAATATTTATTTCTACATTGACTGATTTGGCGTTGACTCTCTAATTCAGTTTGTCAAAAAAAAAAAAAAAGGTGACAAAATTCAAAATCGAACACACGAACTAAAAGACAAAAACCAAAGTCTAGAAAAAAAAGCGCCCCCCCCCCCCCCTCCAAAAGGAAACCCAACTAAAATTCGACTTAATCTAGATGGGGAAAAAAAAAAAAAAAAATGCCTCAAAACGTTCCCAAAAACTGAGCCAAAAAATCACACACGAATAAGACTTATTGAATGTAAAAATTTAAGAAAGTAAAACCATGTTCTAACTTTCTCATTTTTAATAATTCTCTATAATTTACTCTCTCCAGCATATAAAAAAAAAAAAACACAAATCAATTAATAAAATTGGCGAAAACGCCATCTACTTTCGATAGAACTTTAATCCTGTCTACCATTAATGACGTCATATTTAATTATTTGTAAAATTTAAAATCTTATCTTAAGAATATGACGGACTTCACTCTTGGTCACCAATTAATACAAAAAAAAAATACCGCAGTAGCTTCGCATCACAATCTTTAAACAAATGAAAAAAATAGAGAGGTTGAGAAAATAATAGGTTTTAATCAACCCAAGTTTACAGCGAAAACGTAAAACCTCGGATACAAACGATAAAAGTGCAATGACCGCATTTACATAAATGTTTTTAGTGCAATGACCGCATTTACGTTTTTTATGGGTTTTAAGTGCAATGACCGTACTTATGTAAGATGAGAAGAAAAAAGCAATAAAGGATAAACTCGGAGTTAGTGGTATTCGATCCCGCGTCGCGTAGTTTGTCGGCACTACAACCGACCACGCGGGTTAAAATCCCCCATGCCGAAACGAGATTACGACAACTAATCGACGTCGGGTTAGGTTAGATTAACCAAATGGGTAGTACGGGTCGGGTAAAACAGCGTAAACACTGGACATCGCTCGAATAAACCTTATTTGGGGGTTGCGGATCACGTGATCGGTATAAAAGATATCACTCTGCAACTATTTACGTACGCGACACAGGTTTCAATCCAACTAGCTCCTAGATACCCAATTTATTGCCTTTCACTTATCCATCCAACTGGCACAGAAGATTCCGTCGACCTTGGATCGATTCCCGAAACTAAATAAATACGATATTCAAAATATATTTAACGATTTTAATGAAGTTTTTCAAATGATCTGCAATGAACGCGATTTCTTTTTTAAGCTAAATGAGCTAAGTCGGGATCATAAAAAGAAAAAGGATACCCAAAAGCCTTGGTATTCAACATAAAAACATACCCATTTTCATGTCGACACGATTGTACATGCAAATTGTCTAGTCTACAACGATTTTCAACCAACGACCTAAAGCGCGTACGCACAGACGTTCACGAATCTATTCACACACGCGCGCGCGCGCGCGTACACAGAAAAACGCTCACAGGAGATGGTAAACAGTTTAAGTACATTTATTTATTTTTAAAATTATTCTCAACTTAATCTCATTTTTAACTAATTATATATATATATATTATATATATATATATATATTATATATATATATATATATGATGAATAAATTTTCATATATATATATATATATATATATACACACTAAAATCACAAAATAACACGTGACCTTATTAATAAGCAAACAACCACAGGGAAAAGGAAACACAAAGTCCGAGCGCTTTCGTGATATATTCACATTATCAAGGAGGAATATATCACGAAAGCGCTCGGACTTTGTGTTTCCTTTTCCCTGTGGTTGTTTGCTTATATATATATATATATATATATATATACAGGGTGTCCGAGAATTATCTGTACAATTTTTGGCTGTTATTAAAGTGTAGAAATTCCAGTGTTGTCCCATTTTACAGAGAATCTCATTAAGTTTTTTCTGATACCAAGTTTTGACAAGTTTTTTAGAAATTCCAGTGTGTCCGAACATTATCTGTACAATTTCATCTTTTAATAAAATTCTTGATAACACACGTAAAATTCTTAAACAAGATTATTTAGAAACTGTATTTTCAAAAGTTTCTTTTATTAAAGTAACGTTGTTACAAACATTCGATATGTGCACCATTAGTGATTCGCAAAACATCCAATCGATACTCCAAATGTTCTTGCTTTTAAATCATCAATGTCTGTCACCCGCGTACATTTCTAAAAAACTTGTCAAAACGTGGTATCAGAAAAAACTTAATGAGATTCTCTGTAAAATGGGACAACACTGGAATTTCTACACTTCATGGTTGACTTTTAATAACAGCCAAAAATTGTACAGATAATTCTCGGACACCATTTATATATATATATATATATATATATATATATATATATATATATATATATATATATATATAATGACATTTATGACCGCACCCACAATGTCAGTAAACTGCTTTTCTATATTTCCTGAAAACACACACACACACACACTTATGAATGTTTAACTTCTGGTGTACCATCGGTTGCAACAGCTGGGATAGTTACAGCCCAGTGTATCCCAACGAGTGAAACCGATGATACGTCGGCTCCCAGTACCAATTTTAAATCATCCATCAATTTCATTATCAAAATCTGTATCAAACGTAGCTCTATACCTACAATGCCCATATACGGTACCCATATTTCCTGGAAATGACGAGACAAAGCCATCAAAAAAAAGTCTGATACTGCGGCGAGAACTCGAGAAGCGAGACCAACTTATAAAAGGATTCGTTACTTTTTTTTTTTCATTTGAATTTTACTCTTGTACGACGCCATATTAATCTTAAATTTAATACCATCCCTAATTCTCTAAAGAAAGAAGAAGAACCCGAAAGGCAGTCTTAAAAATAAATAAATAATTAATTCAGAGATGGGGTATCATTGAAACCTTTTTTTTAACAGCCTTCGCAAACTCTACAATAACATAAAACACAAGTGCAAATGGTCTACGTCAAAATAATAATAATATAATAATAAATAATAATATAATAATATAATAATAAAATGAACATTAACCGAACTTAAAATAGCTTAAAAAAAAACCACCCCAAAACGAAAGGTTTCAAGCACATAAATCATGAATTTGGCTTTCATAAAATTCTCAATTTGAAGCGGGTAAAAATACAAACAAAAAATTAATGTAAAAACCCAACACGCACAAAAAAAAAAAATTATATATAAATAACTTACGAGTATACTATTTCCGGCTAAGGAAAAATATGTAAAATTCTACAGTACAGGGTGGACCATAAGTCGCTTTATCGAAGCGAGTTTAACGAAACTCACTTCGGTAAAGCGACTTATGGCTCACCTTATATAAATATTTCGCTTATTTGAACATCAATACAGATAGAAAAATATATTTATAGTGCGCGTGGTCTTGGATTCCCTACGGAATCGCGACAATCTTACAAATACAAGCAGCCCATCACGACACGAACGTGCGAATAACGACATTATAAGCGTAGTAATGGTTTATCTTTACAAATGCACTCTCTTTATCCTGAAAAACATGGGATATAATTAAGGTCGGGTTAGGTTAAAGTTACACTCGGTAAACTTTGGTTAAATTTATTATATTTTTAAGACTGGGTACATGTATGCGATACTGAATTGAATACGTGATAATGTCGCGGTTTTGTAGGGTAGCCAAACATGCCAATAAACCTTTTCATTTTCATTATATATATATATATATATATATATATATATATATATATATACTGTAAAAGATTTGCGACTATCACCTGTTCGTGTCTAATGGATGAAGAGGAATTTAGACTAAAATTATGACGAGAAGCGCATTTCCCCTTCAGACACTTCTTGCGCCTGTGTAAACAAAAACGGTCCTCGGCTAATGTTTTCAGACACGTTAATGAATTAATCATGGAACGAAAACAAAAGATCTCCTACCATATACTTAAAGGGCGATATACTGTGCCCGGTCTCGTTTTGCCTTTCCTCTTTAAATTTGTAAAATAATAATAATAATAGGTTCTTCAACATTTTTCGTAACGGTTAAGGATGGTTGTGTGACGATGACGACCTATGAAGCTATTTACGTGGGATCCGAGCCGTCTGCGGGTCACTACATTATATGAACGTGGGAAACGACGGTCACCCATCCATACAACTACTGAGCAAACCCAACGTCGCTTAACCTGGCTGTCCATTAAAGGAAAACGTGAATATAATGAATTTGACGCGCGTAAAAGACGAGAAGGTTTAACGTATAAGGAAATAAGTTTTTGGGGTTGTTGGGGTTTGTTTGAGGGTTGTTAAACCTCGGTAACCTAACGAGTGACGATGAACTTACAGTGACGTTATCACTGCTATCGGATGAGGATGAGGAGGACGATGACGAGGAAGAGAGGGAATCGCCAGAACTCCTGCCCTGCACCACGAAGGAACCGAATACCTCAACCTCGACCGGCGTCGCTTCTTTATTAGTAGGGGGGGCTGCGAGGAGGAGCCCCCTTCGGTAGAGGAGGTCCGTCGAGGAAGGCGCAAAGTCACTTCAGTCGTTACAGAGCTGTTACAACACGACGGCAACGCTGGCGCACGATCGCTCTCAACGAGGGGAGAAACAATAGGGGAAGACGGAAGGGTATCACGTAACGAGTTGAACGCCACGACGACGGTTTCAGGCGACGATACACGGGGTACGGGAGACGTCACATTAAGCGAGGGTAATGGTACACTGACGTTAAGATGAAACGGATACGGCGAGACGCGATTCGACCTCACATTAACGGATTTGTCGGAGGAAGACGTTGCGGGAAAGCGCGATTTATTTTCTGATTTTGCCACCTTTGCATCGTCTTCCCCGGATTTATCCTTCAGGAAGTACGATTTCCTGGCCTCCAGAGAGGACGATCTCCTCTGCTGCGTCGCTTGCATAGCCTGGGTGGCTGCCGCAATCCCGTCGTAAAAACTCTTCGTTCTCTGAATCTGGGAATGGAGAGGGGAGGTTTTTTCCCTCGTCCAAACTGGTTTCTCCCTGCTCGGAGATCTGGATTGCTGCATTTCCTTGAACCAAGCTTCGAACTTGGGTTTGGTCTGGCCATCATTGGACAAAGGGAAAGACTTCCTGAAGGAGGAGGAGGAGGAGGAAGGGGGAGAAAGACTAGACTCCGGTTTTAGATCCAGAAGCGGGGCACTTACTCTATTTTGGACTTTCTTCGAACTATTCGATGCGGTAGAAGGTTCGAAGCAGCCCTTCCTTTTCTGTGGAAAACCACTCTGTTCAGCGGGATTTTGGACGGACTTTCTATTGCCAACTTTATTGGTTAATTCGTTCAACGTCAACCTGCTATCGACGACCGAAGTAGTTTGACGTTGCTGCGTTTTCTCGCCGGTACGTTGCGAAGGGGAAGCGTGTTTCGTAAGGTTTTCCGAAGCATTTTCCCCTCCTTTCGATCCGCTTTCGGGAGCGTTCCGCGACTCGATTGGATGAGAGTCTGGCAAAGAACTTTTACCGACGATCGTAGGAGACAATTTAATCGGCGCTTTACCATTCGTAGACCGACCTTTGGTTCTCATTCTGAGCGCGTGAGAAAGAATTTCCGTTGCGTTTTGGATGGACTTGGCTTCTCGCGGTTCCTCCTCCTTTTGTCCCGCAGTGGCGGGACTTTCTTTTACACCGGGAGGGAAGCCAGTCCTTTTGATCGTCCTCGTCTCGGATTCCTTCTTCGAAGACGATAAAGGGGTCGACGCCACCGTCCTTTCATCGTTTTTCGTCCACGGCTTCTTCGTCTGCAGTCCGAATTTAGACGGCGCGCGATTCTCATCACACCCCTCCTCCCTGACACACGAATTCATGGGTGCCACGACAGCTAAAGGAATGGGCGTGGGTGGGGCCTTATCATCCGCCGAAGGGCGGGTTTTGGTCACTCTCCAAGGCACATTCACCGAGTACCTCGCGGGAGACGTTTCGAGAAGTTTCACCACCCCTCTCGCGTTCCTTTCATCCTCCGCCTTGGGTGGTCCTCCTCCTGACGGACTACCTCGAAGGCCCTTCCGCACCAATGACTTCCCCTCAAACTTGACGGGAGACCAAGCTCTGGGCTTCGATTGAGGAGAGCCGAAAGGAAGGGGAGTCAGCAAATCGTAAGAACTACTGAGCTTTTTAATTCTCACCCCATTCTCACCCCTATGGGGGTGAGGCGCGTCCGTAGTAGATAAAGGGGTGTTCATGGCCCCCGACTGAAGCTTTCCTTATCGAGAGGGCGTGTAGTAGTAGTAGTAGTAGTAGTACGAAGACGACGCCTTCAGACGGATAATTAAAACATTAATTCTGCTCCTTCACTCGAAAAAACCAAAACGATAAAGAAACCATTATTTAAGAACGAACCCGAAGAAATGAAGCAAAGGAAACGTTATCAATCACCGCGCGTACGTATATATGTATATATCTAGAAATTTCATTTTAGGGAAGTACTGAGAGAGAACATTTACGACAGGTAGGTCCTTCCTCAATCGTCGAACGAATCCTCAACACACTTCACAAGATAAAATATAAGCGCCAAACGCGAACGTGGAATATTCCTTCACTGCCATTTATATGAGGGAGTTTCGTCAAAGCCTCAAATGAGACTTTTATTTAGAATTTAAGAGTGAACCGCGGTGGTGTTAACTTTATTTCCTAAACCACTTTTCACGATCAGAAGCAACACCACTGAGCGAACGATGGTAAATCATCATCATCATCATCACCACCGTGACGCGTACCACCTCTCCGCACCTCGCCCAAACACACACTACAGTATGACTGTCTCGTTCTCATCTGAATCGAGAGCGCTATACAGCACTTGAGGGTACAAAACAACGAGGGGAGACAATTCTGTACCCTCACTCAACGCTCTCTTTCAGTCTCCCCTTCAAAAAAGTAAATAAATAATAACTGTAAAAACCCCTTTCTGATTTCCGTACTGCGGGTAAACTATGGTGCCCATACCGCGCAAGCATTTTCAACCCAATCCAATTGTTGCATCCAAGCACACTAACCTAACTAAAATGATCCCTGCCACATTTGGGGCTCACCCCAAAGACCCCCCCCCCACACACACACACACTAAAACGTTGCCTGCAAAACTGTCCTCAATGACTAACGGGTTTTTTTTTAATAATTTTTGTTGCAACAGATTTTATCTCGCGCTCAAAATTTTATACAAAAACGTACGTGTGTGTGTGTGTGTGTGTGTGTCACACTTCTCTATTTAAATCCTAAAAATACTTGTTACTGTATCTGCATCACTACATTTATCACCACATAGCATCACCACTTACTTCCACGTGGACCAAGAATGCGAAGAAACCAAGGCTATTTACCCGCTTACCCTTATTAAGAGTAAGTACTCCAAGTGATTAAGTGATTTTAAGCACTTCCTCGTCGTGATTCGCTTTGTTTAAGAGTTTAGTAAACATACCACAAATTAGTGCCTCCGCCCGGGTGCCAATTTACAAATAATAAACGGCTCTTTCAGGCGACAACGTTTCGATTACTCTCTAAACCTTTAGTCTTCTTCGAGTCCAAAAACTAAATTTAGATAAATATGAAAATAAAAGAAAAAATTAGCCCCGTGGAACTCTCTAGGAAGAAAAGCACAACTGAGCAGGATAACCCTAAAATGAGGTGTCCAAAAAGTTAGTGCCAGTAAAATATTATATATATATATATATATATATATATATATATATATATATATATATATATATATATAGAGGATGATTCCTCTTTCCTTTCAGGTGTTCACTGCGATGATTCCTCATTTCACGGAGGTCAGGCTTGTTGCCCCTCCTCTCGATTTGGCCTAGGAGGGTTAGTTTTTTGCGCTCTCCACTTCACACACACACGTGTGCAGCTCGGCATAAGCGAGGTACCAACTTTTTTGAATGGATATACTTAACTACTAAACCTAACCTAATTTAACCTTAGTGTCATATAACTGAGAAGGGCGTAGTCCGTTTCTGACGGCTCGAAGAGTGGTTCCTAATAAGTCACTATATATAGTGAGATATTAACCTAACGTAGTCAGGACCAACTTTTTTTTTTTTTTTTTTTTACAAAAATCTAGAATTTTTTAATATTCCGATGTACCCAAAATGTTACCTCACAGAAAAAACTCCCCCTCTCTCCCTCTCTCTCTAACGTGCGTCAAGGGAGCATTCTTTGATACAATCTATTTATAAAATGTGTTTTTATTTTGCTTCGTTTCCTCAATGAAATACAAACACTTTTTTCAAACGCTTTTTCCGACCACTCTTTAATTAAAAACAATGGCTACCTACCTCACATATACTTCAATTAATAACTACATCAAACTATCAGGTCATCCCATAAGTAATGTCGTTTTTTACGATAGATTAAGTTTAAAGAAGTCCTACTCGGTTTAAGCATAAATTTTCCGAAGGTTATATCTAAGAGGAGATCTATCGTGTTTCGCTACATACTTTACAGACCTTGACCAGTGAAGACGTGTGTTTTGCTTTATGTGAACCCCTCATAAACATGGCGGTATCAGAAGAGCGTATCAGGCATATAATGCTTTACGAGTTCAAAAAAGGGAATAGTGCTACTGAAGCAACGCGAAACATTCAGGACGTTTATGGCAACGATATTCTGCGTGTGAGGAAATGTCAAAGATGGTTTCAAAAGTTTAGGAATGGTGACTGCTGTTTCACAAATGCAGCACGCTCTGGACGCCCTGCTGAGTTTGATGATGACCCGCCGTTAGCCGCACTTGAAGAAGACTGTTCAACAACTGTCGAAGAATTGGCCCAGAAACTCAATTCATCCCCGTCCACCATCCATCGACATTTGCAGCAACTCGGGAAAGTGCCCAAGTTAGGAAAATGGGTGCCACATGAATTGTCGTTCGACAATCTGAGGGTGCGGGTAAACATTAGCACAGCTCTTCATTCCCGTGAACTCCAAGATCCGTTTTTGCACCGTTTAGTGACTGGTGATGAAAAGGTGGTGTAATACACTTTGAAACCTTACCACACAACCAAACAATCACCGCTCAAGTCTACTGTCAACAACTGGATCGACTGAACACTGCACTAAAAGAAGAGAGACCTTCTTTGGTTAATCGGAAAAGAATCGTGTTCCACCACGACAACGCACGTCCTCATACCGCTCGGATCACTTCCGCAAAAATTGATGAGCTTGGGTGGGAAAAACTTCCACATCCTCCAGACCTTGCGCCTTCAGATTATCATCTCTTCAGGAGTCTGCAAAACTATCTTGACGAGAAACAGTATACTTCTTTAGATGACCTGCACACCAGTCTTTGCACGTTTTTTGCCTCAAAACCGCCTGAATTTTATAAACATGGCATTGAAAAGCTTGTAGGACGTTGGCAGAGTGTCAATGATTCCGATGGAAAATATATACTAGATTAAAAAGTTTCAGTTGAGTTTTTTTTGTCCTTCAAATTCCGATCTAAAAAACGACATTACTTATGGGATGACCTGATAAATACAAAAGCAATTATATATATATATATATATATTATATATATATATATATATATATATATATAATGGTAGGTGTGCATAATTTTAACTGGAAATACTAGCCAGTTCACTGTAACTCAGGGCAATTGCGCCGCAACCCTACAAGAGCGACAACGTAATAGCAATGGAGACAAAAAAAATAAATAAACAAAAAATAAAAAAAAATTCGAATCGCAATGCGTAACTGAACACCATTCGAGTGAATTATTAACATTTTCTTCTCCCGATGAAAGCGCCAACTTAAACCCGGCGAGATTTATATCGTGACCGCGTGGTTACATCACTTCTCGTCAGACCAGCGAGGTTAAGCGACGCTGGTTCTTATCCTGGATGACCTTCGCCGTTACGAAGGAAATTAAACAACCCGAAAACATCCTTAATTCAAACCTGAAGAAGAGATATTCAAAGGAACAGCGAACAGGGTGACTAAAAAACCCTTACATAAGGGGAAATACCCTCGAATAACCTAAATGAGGGGCATTTTTAAAACCCATAATACAGTAATGGGAAAATGAAATGACGAGAGCAATGCGAAATACGTCAGATACCTGTGGGGGAAAACCGTACTGACGGGTAGTGTAGAATTTTAAAAAAAAATGTGGGGGGTTATTCAGCTTCCTCCGTAGCAACAAAGATTACGTGACGGAGGGAACTAAAGCTTTACATCGGATCCCAACCATTAACGGGTCGGTACATCATCTAAACGCGGAAGCGAGGTTTTCCAATAGAATACTGCACACACCAAACGTCGCTTTACCTCGTTAACTTAACGGGGAAGGGCCGTTGCAACGTGGTCATAACGTAGACTTAGGGTATAAGTTATGCCAAAGGCATACCCATTTGTGTCAATTTTAAATCTATAAATGGATGCGCCTCGGTGTAGTAGTAGTCAGCGTCGCTGACTACGAATCCATCGGCCCCGGGATCGAGACCCGGTGACGGCAGGCGGCGCGCAGCAAAACCCAGCCGTTCATCCTTACACACAATAAAAGAAACTGATTGATAGATAAATGGGTACCCTGGGTAACCTAGTGGTTAAGACGCTGGGCTGCTGCTGCTGCTGGGGCGTGGTTTGGATTCCACGTTAAACTGTAGGTCTAAGGTGGAGTGACAAGCTTGACCTCCTTCAGAATGAACAATTCGGGCGGAAGCAAAACCAAGATTAACCAAGGTATTGTGCTTCGTATTCATTGTACAGTACCTTCATTTAACTTATATTTATACAACAATAATTTTTAAAAGAAAAGTATAAAAAATTAATTAAAAATCTTGTACACGTATGAATGTGGGTTAGGGGGGGGGGGGGGGATTCTTCCCCAGAAAAGGAGGTGGTGGTGGGATGTAAGCTATATATACTCGCTTTAATTCGTTCATTAAAAAAAAATAGTAATAATAATGAGGAAAAAAATAAACGAAATAAATGACCATTCATCGTTTGTCATATACTCTGCAAACAACGAACGAAGATGGCGCGTATTCGAAATCGTTAAAATTATTATTTTTACGAAATCGTTAAAATTATTATTTTTACGAAATCGTTAAAATTATTTTTTTTTTTACGAAATCGTTAAAATTATTATTTTTACGAAATCGTTAAAATTATTATTTTTACGAAATCGTTAAAATTATTATTTTTACGAAATCGTTAAAATTATTATTTTTACGAAATCGTTAAAATTATTATTTTTACGAAATCGTTAAAATTATTATTTTTACGAAATCGTTAAAATTATTATTTTTACGAAATCGTTAAAATTATTATTTTTACGAAATCGTTAAAATTATTATTTTTACGAAATCGTTAAAATTATTATTTTTACGAAATCGTTAAAATTATTATTTTTACGAAATCGTTAAAATTATTATTTTTACGAAATCGTTAAAATTATTATTTTTACGAAATCGTTAAAATTATTATTTTTACGAAATCGTTAAAATTATTATTTTTACGAAATCGTTAAAATTATTATTTTTACGAAATCGTTAAAATTATTATTTTTACGAAATCGTTAAAATTATTATTTTTACGAAATCGTTAAAATTATTATTTTTGCGAAATCATTAAAATTATTATTTTTACGAAATCGTTAAAATTATTATTTTTACGAATTCGTTAAAATTATTATTTTTACGAAATCGTTAAAATTATTATTTTTACGAAATCATTAAAATTATTATTTTTACGAAATCGTAAAAATTATTTTTACGAAATCGTAAAATTATTATTTTTACGAAATCGTAAAATTATTATTTTTACGAAATCGTAAAATTATTATTTTTACGAAATCGTAAAATTATTATTTTTACGAAATCGTAAAATTATTTTTTTTTACGAAATCGTAAAATTATTATTTTACGAAATCGTATATATACTATTTTTAATACTTGAAATTTAAGTATAAAAATATTTTATTTTTAAAAGGGTCCTTGGGAGAAAAATGTTTGGGACCCCACTGATGTATGCAATTGTAAAACTATATTCCCTTCCGATTCTAAATTTTACGGGCACAATAATATTATGCCACCAAAATGCACTACAGTTAATTATACTTAATTACCCCTAATTAACGCTCTTCAATACATTCAGTATCTCTTAATGTAATAATATTAACTTATTACAAATTTCACTTATTAATAACGAGTATTAAATATAATAACAATAATAGTTATCGACATTAATACTAGTGAATTCAATGTTAATAATTCCCAATATTTTCAAACATCAATATATATATTTAAAAAAAAAAAAAAAAAGCTTCACAAAACCTCCTATCGGGTAAAAAAAAAAAGTATACTCCAAAATAATTAATAATTTAATAAAATATTATTGTTTTTTTTTAATAAAATCAAAATACATTTAATCCGATAAAGAGAGTTCTTAAAGGCAGATATTCCAATTATTTTTTTCCCTATGGAGACGACACCGCTTTGGAAGCTTTTGAAACTGAATTTGTGCCAACCACGATTACAATAAAATTATTGAACTTGTGCCAACCAACATTCATATGCTTTCCGATATTTACTGTCGCTATAAATAAATAAATGTGTGTGTGTGTGTGCGTGCGTGTGTGTGTTCAGGATCAACCTGTGTTCGACCACTTTCCAGCATCTCGCCTCATTTGGGGAATTTTTATGGCACCTATTTATCCAATCACCGGAAGAATGAACATCTGTCACCTTACACACACACACACACACACACACACTTGTAATATAGCTATCTGTAAGAACTAACCTCACAAATAAATATGTATCGAGGATAAGCGGGCACCCATAGATACCCCAAGATACCCTTGGCGCCTACTACAGTAGATTCTCGTACGTCTATCACACGACAGACGACCAATAAGGAAAAACTTTTTTTTTTTTCTTAGTGAAAGCTCCTCGCCCTGAACAGGTCATGAACGCGGGCTTACCCACATGCCCACCCACATACCCGACACATTTAAATGACAAACTATTGTTGAAAAATTGTCGGTACGATATTTTAAACCAAAAATATCGAGATGAAATACTTCTGCACGATAATTATCATATTTCATAAATGCAAGCATCCAAGCTTGCAAAATTTTGAGGTTTAACGTCTGTCTGATATTTTTTTTAAGACTTTCCAGGACAAATGAGGGCGTACCTTTTCACTGACACAATCAGGGATACCTCTTCCATGACTTTAATACAAGGATGAAGTGGAGTCGGTAGGACCCATTTTCAATGAAACAACGCAAACGAGAGTACTTTCGCTAGTTACCGAACACCGAAAGTAGTCTACTGGGACACTTTTCAATGACACTGAGGGAACTGTTCACTAACACTACCAATCCCAGGCTTCTAACTACCTCAATAGGAATTACTTTTCACTGACAAAATAAATCCAAAGTGGGCAAGATCACTTTTCAAGGACGTATCTAATCAGTATCAGGAAACGGGGGGGAGAGGTGGGGAAGGGAAAGACCTTCTCAATGACACAACCAACTAATTTTTCAATGACGTAATCAATGACCCTCTACGCCGCCGATATTCGGTATCGCACAACGCGTGAAAGATTTTAGGAAGTGACAGAAGCGTCTGCCGTCTGAGTAATTCTGTTTTCTTTAGCACTGTCAGAGTACCACAGCGAAGATTCAGGACCCCTGTGCCTGGCACTTCTCAAAAGGATGTCAATGGGTTTTACAGGCTCGTTAATGGCTTTAGAATCAAACCAATAAACGCAACTCCAGATAAAAGGCCTCTCTCTCTCTCTCTCTCTCTCTCTCTCTCTCTCTCTCTCTCTCTCTCTCTCTCTCTCTCTCTCTCTCTCTCTCTCTCTCTCATATATATATAGTGATGTTCCCTTTTATAGAAAATGTAGTAGGAGTTGCTGGTCGGGTCTGATCTCATTATTTCAGATGATGGGGAACTTGATGAGAAACTTTATGCGAATTTCCGGAATCAAAACTTCCAAATAAATATATTCAACTTGAGGGAAGCTACTTTTGCGGAGTAGAACTTTAGTTTTAAAGTGTGAAACAAAATTTTGTTAAAAAGAACATTACCTACGTACACTGTCGGGGAAATTTTTAAATTGGGGGCTGCTGGCCAGCTGGAGGTGCCTTTGGATGAGTGGCGCCCTCATCCAAGTAATTCCAGAGCGAAATATGGCAATACAATTAAATAATTTTTAAAACTCTTTCGGCATGATGACCTCGTAAATAATAAACAAACAAAAATATTCGTTTAAAAAAAGTGAATGGTGTAGATTAATTAGATTAAATATTTTAGCGTTTCACGTTATCCTTTACTTTTCTCTATCCTCTAAGTCTAATGCATAATTGGGTACACGAGATCTGTGTACGTATGGTGTGAATGAATTCTGAAACTATTATTTTAATTATATTTTTACCAACTTTCCTATAAATCATCTTTCACAACAACAACTTCCTATCAGCAGCGGCTGACGGAGGAGGGAGAGCCTCGTCCGTTCTATACTGTAATATTACTATTGCTGCGGGAAGGGGCTTTACGCGTCTATAAGCGTAAACATGGTAACACTAAGTTTTCAGTATTCCTTATTTTCATTTCTTTTTTTTTATTTTTTTCTTTATTTTCTCCACTTCTTTCTTGGACTAACTTAGAGTGGATCTTAGGGTCTTTGTTAGCTCGTAAATCCTTAACTCTCTCTCTCTCTCTCTCTCTCTCTCTCTCTCTCTCTCTCTCTCTCTCTCTCTCTCTCAGAAAAAGCCGGTCAAATGCAGTGGATGATGACTCAAAGGTTAAAAAGAGAAATTCCAATACATCATAGGTCCATCCATTCCCCGCCCTCCCTCGCCAAAAACAGTAAATACACGTCGAAACGTGCGTGTCTCACTGTACTATTTACTTTCCGTTTAGTTTCAACGTGTTTGATTAATCATCAAAGATTCTTTCGTCTTCAGTCATCATCTTTTCTCGCTGTTTAAAGCTACAACAACGAAAAAAACAAAACAACAACATCTCAAGTCAGAAGAACAGCAGCAAATTTAAATGAGCAAATGATTAAAATGACATGCAGTGCCAAACAATTTTCACCGAGTAGGCACTCTGATCTCATGCAGATTAAGGCTGGTGACGTATCACTTTTTTGGATTATATATATATATATATATATATATATAATAATTTTTTTTAAAACCTTGATTTTGGCTCTCTCCACCTTTTATAGGAGGGGGTAGAGCGTTTTTGCGGGCGTTCGCCCTTGCCCCCTCCTTCAGACATTAAAGAATACACTACTGTGCAAAAGTCTTGAGCCCCTTCAGAAATGAACAATATTCCCGTTTTACATTGCGATATATATATATATATATATATATATATATATTTCGGTGAATGAAAAGCATTATAATGATAGCATTTTACGAAAGAAACGTAACCCGAACTTAACAACTTGCATGACACTACAATACCGCAACGTTTCATGGGATAAAAACTCTTTTTCACGCAGAAAAAAAAAAACTCCAGACTTGGCACTCTTGGATTACTATCCTGTAATTTCTGATGAATCTGCGGGAAGGTTTCTTCAGACAATGGCGCGGGTTTTCTCACAGTTATTGATTTGATTCTAAACTTTTTTTTCCTATCATTTTTCAACCTAAATATCATCTCCCAAAATCTCACGATCTCGTGGTTTAAATTTCATTTAACGAAAGTGTTTTTTTTTTCGGGTGACGGAGATATTCCTACAAATGCCTATAATATCCGATAGTACGAGGCATAAAATTAGATTTTGACACCGAGACGGTCATTCTCAGAGGGGAAATATATTGTGAGAAAACTGGCGTTTCGAGACGTGACATTCAAACAACAACAACAATTCAGAGGCATTTTAAAGATACGGGAAGAGGTTAAAGAGCGAAAACGAAGTGGGAGACCGAAGAAACTCGGCTAACGGGGTGAACCTTATTCGAATGTTACTACTTCAAGAAATAGAAGGAAAGGAAATCTAGCACTGAACTCACGGAAGATCTGGCAGAGACGAGGGGATTTCAAACTAATTCCTCTACCGTAAGAAGGTTAATCATCATCAAAAGTGGCCTTCATGGGCGAGTTGCTGTGAAAAAACCTTTACTACGCGAGAGTAATAAAGGTAAAAGATGACAATTTGTACGAAAAGACCCGAATTGGAACGCGAATCAGCGGGAAAAAAAGTACTTTGGAGTGACGAACCAAAATTTAAAATATTTAGTACAAAAAAGAAGACAGTATGTGAGGAGAAGAGCCAGTGAAAGGTATAAGGATACGTGTTTACAACCTACAATGAAGCATGGCGGAGGCTCTGTTCAAGTTTGGGAGTGTATGTCTACGACTGGAGTTGGTGATCTAGTACTAATAGAAGGTATCTCAAGAATGTTGACGAGAATAGACAGATTCTAATCCATCATCAGAGTATCCCATCAGGACGGAGGCTAATTGAAGACAACTTCATTTTCGAGCACGACAACGACCCTAAACACAATGCCAATGTCATCAAACAGTATTTAAAAAGAAAAGTAGAATCGGGAGGTTTACGAGTATTGGAGCATTCCAAGAAATATGTCTGCTGTTTTATATGAAAAATGTGGGCACGCTATATACTGAAATTCCATACCAAAATATTGTGTATTGTCATTTATTTTTTTAATGCGAGATTTATTGAATGAAATACAATCACTATAATGCTTCTCATTCACCAAAATAATCCAATGTAACAAAGAATGTCCATTTTTAAAACGGATAAAGACTTTTGCTGCGTATAGTGCAAACCCACAAGGAAAAAGAAAAATTATTCCAAGGCCTTTCGCGTATTCAGAAGTACGCTTGTAAGGGAATGAATGAAAAAATAAAATTGATCTTGCAAATCCATTGTACGTAAAATTATCCCTTCCAATCCATTTAGTCTGGTGCTTCATTCACTCTCGGAAAAAAAACTTTCTATAAAGCCAAATGAAAACGAGAGTGAAAACTGTTAAGAAGAGGTCAACCACAAAAGGAAATTGACTTTCTCCTGAACGTTCCATTTGTAGCCTCGATATCATCAAGCCATTACTTTGTTACACACACACCACACACACACACACACACACACGTTTCGCTTTCCTGTAGTCTCGCAACATTTTCACACTTTCTCCCATATTCATTTCTATATCGCGACAATCGCCCAATTTCAAAAACCTAACCTAACCTTAATTATAGCCCTTCTTCTCATGATAAAAGATAGCATTTATAAAAATAATTAGCCGCGAACTGTAAATGTCGTAATACGCACGTTCGTTCGCGACGGGCTGTGGGTATCCTCAAGATCGTCGTGATTCCGCAAGTAAGACGCACAAACACACACACCACGACAGTCGGATGGATGTTAACTAACTATATAATAAGGCTTGTTAAATGTGACAAACTAATTATCCCCAACAGTTTGTCAAAAATAATTAATCTATCAATTATTATTATAAAAACCTTAATTATAGTCCAAAATAAGTCTCCCCCTTCCCCATTTAAACGATTTTATTTTAGCGACGTTCGTTGTTCAGCACCGTGCCACACCCATACATATATATATATATATTGAATACACTTTCACAGTTAACTCGATTAATATCACGCATTCAACAGTGACTTGACAGTGAACTTGAAAACCTACATCTAGGGCCTACTCGTACACGTTTAGAGCCTACCTCAAGGGCTTTACTCGCACCCCACTCCCTTTTTTTCTAAACTTAATCAACTTACAATGTTCATACTCTTTCGATATAATTATTAAATTTGTTATACAAACTGCAACTCTTGAAGAGCGAGTTAATCTAATTGGCGGGCTCGCTTCTCTCGCTCTAAGAACGCTTAACTATCTTTCTTCGTTTAAGATTCAGTGGGTTTTTTGACGACTTAACGATCACACACACACACACATACACACACACACGAATAGTGACATCATACATCCACCACCAAGGCTTTTTCAGTGAAGCACTGAACACTTCTGAAAGCATTAAGCGTTTCCTCATTCACCGACTGAATAATAGGTAACATGGGTATAATATAATGTAGTTTCGGAAAAATGTTTGCCGACGAAATCATTTTTGAAAACACAAAAAATTACAAATTGCTAATATTCTGGCTTTCTAAAATTACTTTATTCATTTTCGTGACTAATAAATTTCACACACATATATATATATATATATATATTATATATATATATATATATATATATATATATATATCAGGGTGTCCCGTAAGTCTGGACCCATATGGAAAAATAATAAAATTACAAAATAGTCCAAAAATTTATTACATAATCTGTTCAAAGTGTCCGCCGTTGTGTCGCACACATAGTTGAAGACGCAATCTCCACTGCGACAGCACTTTCTGAATCACAGTCGCAGAAATTTCTTGACACGCCTCCACAATGCGTGCTTTAAGGTGGAAAATGTTCTGAAGTTTGACCTCGTACACTTTGGCTTTCAAGTGGCCCCACAAATAAAAATCATCATAAAAAATAATAAAAAAATAATAATAAAAAATAATAATAATAACATAATAAAAAAATATATATAAATCCCTATGGGTCCAGACTTACGGGACCCCTGTATATATATATATATATATATATATATATATATATATATATATATATATATATATATATATGCGCGCGATGAATTTCACAATTAAACAAATGAAATGAATGAATGATGCAAACCCACAAGGAAAAAGAAAAAATTATTCCAAGGCCTTTCGTGTATTCAGAAGTACACCTCGTCATTCCCTGACGAGGTGTACTTCTGAATACACGAAAAGCCTTGGAATAATTTTTTCTTTCTCCTTATGGGTTTGCATTGTGTGTGTGTGTGTGTGTGTGTATTCCGTGTGGATGACGCATGTATATACTACTCAACATATCAATAATAACCTTTCAGATTAAATACAAAATATAGGCACTCTTTCGATAGTGCCTACTAACGATATCTGTAGTGCCTACAAGCTGACTCAGGGTATTAAAAAAAGGAGGACTACGCTGGCCTATGCATCGGTATTCAGTCGCTGACGAGAACCATCCGTATGTAAATATCCGCAGGCAATTAATTGCATTCGGCGTTTTACCAAGTGGCACTCATCCTCTCTTTCATCATCGGCCAATAAAAGAGGGTTTATTTTAACAAGCAAAAAAACAGCTTTTTGCAATTGAATCTGTATGTCATTTGCTCGGGTGCAAGCACGATGCCGGAGGTCGACCTTGAGTGCCAGGAAGGGGAGAGTAAAGAATTAAGATGAGGGGAATGTGAGGGAGGAGTTAATCACCGAAGGAATGACGAAGCTATCCTACGAAACCCCGACAATCCTTGGGATACACAGAGCTCATAGCGACACGAACGTGCATATCACGACATTAAGTGTCGCCGTAGTTTCAACTTATGAAAATCATTAAATAACAAAAAGAGGATATAATGAAAAGGTTTGGTTAAGTTAGGTTAGGTTAAGTTTGGCCATTGAGATTACAGTAAAATGTCGCCATCAACATCCGAAACGTGAATTGTCGCGATTTGGTGTGTGTGTGTGATGAACCTCATACGTGAATGAAATGTGAAAAACGATTTGTTATTACGAAAAAAAATAATAAATAACGCAACCAATCCACCTGGAAAACCTAACCCATATTGGTTGGTAGATAAATGGGTACCCTGGGTAGCTTAGTGGTTAAGACGTTGGGCTGCTGGTGGGGCGTGGTTCGGATTCCACGTTAAACTGGAGATCTAAGGTGGAGTGACAAGATTGACCTCCGTCAGAATGAACAATTCGGGAGGAAGCAAAACCAAAGTTAACCAACCAAAACCAATAACCCGTATGCAATTCGTAATACGCTGACGCCGCGTCAATGCGTCCGTAGATGGCGTCAACTAGAGAAAAATTGTTGGTGGCGTTAACAAATATAAATGCGCCAACGATACCGAACAAGGAAAAGAATGAAAAGGCCCCCACCCTACCCCAACCAACCGAACCCCATCCCAAAGTTTACGACTAGAATGACGCCAAGGAATGACGCAAAGGAATAACGCCTCTTCCGTACTGAAAACGGCTACAAACCTCGCAGAACTCTAGAATAAGCGTTATAATTAAACACCTTCAAAATATCAATGACAACCGCATTATCATCATTATTATTGCAAATAACTCGTAAATACAAATTCACCACTGACATACGACATATGCGCGAATCTCAAACTTGGCCGGCGTAAGACATGCCAAATGCCCACGATATGACACAATGCCCTATCAAAAAGGTGAATGACATAAGGGATAAGGAATGGCGTACAGGCAAACGATAAATGGGACGAAACGTTCGCTATATAAAAGTTCCACGCAAAAGAAGAGCAAAATTTAACCTCGAAACGTAAAATACACCACACCACGAACGGTGAAAAAGAAAAAAATTATATTTATATATATGCGATTCCTAAGCTCTCTTCATTAGAACCCCAAACACCCTCTATCAGTGCACAATAATGGCATCACTCAACGAGGGCAGAGGGGCATTCCTCACAGCTACACGAGGGGACCTTCGAAAATACGAAACACACCAGGCTAAATTAAGTCTTCAACCGAAGCACGTTTCTCAGATACACACTCAGTGTCTTTAAAAAAATGCTTATAGGTCTTGGCACTCCGAGGCACAGTGCCAAAGGAGTGTCATCAGTATTTATAACAAGAGCCGCTATTTTTCACGTCTCGAGAGTTACGCTCAGCTACAACACAAAGTTGGTTCACTCCCCTCAACACCAAAAGCAGGTGGAGAGTGGCAAACGAAAAAGAGGGGAAAATATTCCAAAAAGGAGTATAAGTATCATACCCGCAAGGATTTATGGAACAAACAAGGACGACTGACATCGCGCGTTTCACAGAAACACACCTTAAAGACTGCGAAAACTGGATCCATAAGAAATAAAAATTGATGGCTAAAACATACTACGATCTGACAGAACAGAAAGACGAAAAGGTGCATGCGTTATATACATACGCGAGAGCCAATAATAAGTAAATCAAACAGCTACGTGGAGCTCTTAGCAGTAAAAATTGAAAAACTTAACGTGATACTAATAGTCATCTATATACCTCCGAACACTCCCCATCCGCAAAATTCTCTAAAGCCATTGCCGACATCAGAAACCTAACAAAGTCTTTAAACATCCCATCCCCGAATATAATACCCTGCGGTGATTTTAATTTCCCACTTATAAAATACAAAAAGAATAGGAAGAAATGTATACACGCATCAGAGCAAGGGGGTCACGAGAGAAGACCAGAAGCGAGCAAAAATGTTGATAGCTCCAACAAATTAATTTATGTCAACAATGATGATAACGGATAACACCAGAAAAAATAACTGCTTTGATCTGGTTTTCACGAATACCAACTTAATCAATGATATAAAAATAACACCAAAAAATATTTCACCACATTATCGAGGTATCCACTAATATGGCGACAGCACTGAAAGAAAATACTCGTACTGAAGAAATCTAAGCTTTAATATTATAAACTGGAAAAAAATCATATACCGCATGGCACAAATAGAGTGAAAAACAAACAGTCTTACATGATTAAACACTCGAAGAAATGCTAATAACCTTGTTAAAAAAGATGCTGGGAAAATATGTTCCGAAAGTACAACCAAAGGGAAAAAGAGGAATTATTTCCGAGAGAAAAAGTGAACACTATTCCGCGAGTGAAAGAGAGTAGCCACGAAGTTAATTAATTGCGCAGACACCACCACCGAAAACGTGATAGAAGTAAAATTGGAAAGTACAGACAAGGAAATACAAGCCCTAATTAAGGGCCACCATTCAGAGAGAGAAAAGGAAGATGCAGTGAAAACAAAAGATAACCCAAAATACTTCCATAGCTTCGCCGAAAGAAAAGCAAAAAACGTGGACCACTATCGCGCCCTTAAGGAAAAAAAATAATGAGCTAACCGATGATCAAAAAGAAATAGCTGAAATACTGAGAGCTCAATATGAATCTGCTTTTAGTACCCGAAATAGAGACAAAGCAGTACCTGACAGAAATACCTTTTTTGAAGAGGAATTACGGTGAATGGAGAATATATAACTGATTTTGAATTTACCGCAGAAGATATAGCGAAAGTTATAGGACAAATGAAATCACATTCAGCTGCAGCTCCGGACAAATGAAATGCCTTGTTTATTAAAACTGTACGATACACTCCTTTATTGGATACAAATCTCAAGCAAAGAACTATAGATCGGTGTCACTTGATATCACATCTCCAAAATATTTGAATTAATACTATAAACACCCAGGAATGTCTGTCAGTCTGTCACGCTCGATATATATGGGCGATATTTGTATTTTAATGCATTAGAAAAAGGCGTAATGAATTCTACTTTTAATTATAATTTTAAAAAGTGTAAAAAATATTTGCTTTTGCGTTCAGCTTTGAGCCGAAATTTAATCCGCGGCTAAGTTCAAAAATTTACCAAATGAGTTCTTTTTATGCACTTTCATACTGGTGCTGCAACCATTACAGAATAAACATTGTATCAAGATTTGTGAAGCTTAAGATTTTTATGGCTGCATTCTTTTCTATAGTTTTATTGACTGAATAATTGACTCCCCGGTAACTGGGGGGGCCTGCGGCTCCCCAATTACTGAGGCCAAAGGCCCCAGCACCACGGGCGTAGCTAAATGGGCCCGTAGGGCCCACTTTAGCTAGTATTTGAAAGAATAGTCATGGAGAAAATATACGACTTTTTGGACACGCAGCAAACATTCAATGAGAACCAGCACGGATTCCGATCAGGAAGATCGAGCCTATTACAACTAATACAGCACTATAACACTATCACAGACGCAGTTAAGAACAATGATAACTACAATGTAATAGACAGATTTTGCTAAAGCATTCGATGTGTGATCAACTGATCATGATACAATAAATAGCATATAAAAAAAAAAAAACGGGAATAACAGGCAAAGTGAGCAAATGAATCTACAACTTCCTTAGGGAACGGCAGCAAGCCGTAAAATTCCATGGTACGGTATATCGTTATCATCAGAGTAGCAAGTACGCAACTCAGTTCCACAAGGAAGAATATACGCCCAACTCTTATTCATTATAATGCTGACAGACGTAGACAATGAAGTAGACAACAACAGTAAAATAACATTCTTTGCTGACGATACAAAGATCAGCAGAAAAATCGGCAATGCAGAAGATGCGAAAGGCCGACAGACGGACACAAACAGGATATACAAATGGTCACAAAACAATAACTTGAATTTTGAAACGGAGAAATTTCAGCTCTTGAAATATGGAAGAAATGAAGGACTTAACATACTATGCCACAGATAGACAGGAAATTCAGAGGAGCACAAAAGCAAAAGATTTAAGGATAGTAATAACTGATGATGCGAAATTTGAAAAACAGAATCAGAGAGCGATAAACAAGGAAAAAAGTTACAAAACGGATACTGAGAACCTTCAAAAGAAGGGACGAGAAGGTAAGGATTCTCCTGCTGAAAACACTGATCATACCAAAACTTGAAAACTCTTAATCTTGACGTCCCCATACAAAAAGAAGAAATTAATAAACGAAGTAATTCAGAGGAATTTCACAGCCAAGATTGATGGCTGCAAAGAACTCGCCTACTGGGGAAAACTAAGTAAATTAAATCTGTATGACTGA
Source organism: Bathynomus jamesi (assembly GCA_023014485.1). NCBI lineage: Eukaryota > Metazoa > Arthropoda > Malacostraca > Isopoda > Cirolanidae > Bathynomus > Bathynomus jamesi. The sequence goes on from JAJOZX010006109.1 coordinate 271,968, forward strand.
CACACACACACACACACACACACACACACACACCACACACACACATACACACACACAATGGGAAATGATCGAAAAACTGTTACCAAACCTCAAACTGAATCCACTAACCATCTAAACAACAATGGAAAATAGGAAAGTTAGAATGTGTAGTATTCCCAAACTAAAGGCCCGACAAGGGACACCCTCAACAGTGACCAACACTGAAGGAAAATAGCTTATTTGTTAGGGGACCGAGACTTTTCAACCAGCTTCCAAAGGACCTCAGGAACGTCAGAGGATTTAAAGTTGAAATCTTCAAAAGGAGACTAGATGCCTGGCTCAGTACTATCAGATAAGCCAGGTGTGCCTAGCGATGTGCGATCGAGATTAATCACGTTAATGTAGCTATCTCGTTAGCTGGAGAGTGGTTAAACTGAGGGGAAATCTCACCTTTAAGGTAGTCAGATTTGGTTAACTGCACCCAATCATTTTTGAAACATATAAGCCCAATGCAGTTTGATCGGGCGGAGGAATCTCGTGAAGTACCGTCGCCTGACACGCGTAACAATCAATTTGCGATACTCGCTTGAATAAGATAAGTGTTTTGTTGTGTAATTTCGAAATTTTGTCAAAGCTTGTTTGAACGTCCATTTTTTTTTTTTTTTTTTTTTTGCGACATATTTGCAATTTTTTTTTTTATTGCTTTGTCCTGTTCTAAAACTCCGGTCGTCATATTTTCTTTGTTTTAGGTTTAATTCACACATATACCAAGTCATCTTCCTTGCAGTAAATATACAGTATAGATTGGAACCAAAATTACCCTTCGTTCCCTTATTTGAATGTACTTTGTTTTTAAACGTGAAAAAAAACTGAATGACTAGTATAAAAGTAATCAAGATCTGAATAAAGTTTCTACAAGAAACTAAACTTTGAGGGAGAATTACTGAGCAAAAATGCACTTAATTCGAAGAAGGGTAAGTGACCTATCAACTGCACAGTGATAAAGTGAATGTATGCAGAAATTATACCGATTCAGTGAGACAAACTGAAAGGGTCTTGGTTGAAGAGAAAAACTGGGTGTGTTCCACATTTCCACCTTGGAGAAGAGATGCGTTGACTAAAAATAACTGTTGCGCATAACAGACAAATTAACTACAATGGTCTCCAGGGTACCTGGCCCCCATGGCAGGGCGATATTATTTATATATATATATATATATATATATATATATTATATATATATATATATATATATATATATATATATATATATACAGGGGTTAGACAAAATAATATGAACACCCGCCGATTTCACCGGTTATCTTTACGGACTGCTCAGACACAAAGTAAACGGTCAAATGACTGGCAAACCTATTTAAATGCGTAACAGTGTGTGTATACGTCATGTTATAACCCTCAGGTTGTTTTTACAGATCAGAGTGAATTATGAATTAGCAGTTATGAAAGACCTGTCAGACTTCCAAAGAGGGCAAGTTGTCGGAGCGCGGATGGCTGGTGCATCGGTGACGAAAACCGCTCAGATGTTCAATGTATCCAGAGGAACTGTCTCTATGGTCATGTCTGCATACCAAAACCATGGAAAGACAAGCACCGACAAATGCAATAGTGGACGCAAGAAGAAGAAGCTGTGTGATCGAAACCGCCGGGTGCTAAAGCGCATTGTGACAAAGAACCATAAGACCACAGCACCAAAAGTGACTGCAGAGCTTAACCAGCATCTTGAAAGCCCGGTATCGACCAGAACTGTACGTCGCGAGCTCCATGGAGCTGGATACCATGGGAGGGCTGCAAATGCCAAACCCTTCCTTTCGCACATCAACATTGAGCGGCGCAGGAAATGGTGTAATGACCATAAGAATTGGTCAATGGACCGGTGGAAGAATGTAGTCTACTCCGACGAATCCTCCTTTACGCTATTTCCATGTTCCGGTCGAGTTTACGTCTGGAGACAGCCTAAAGATGCTTATGACGCCGACTGCCTGACCCCAACCGTTAAGCATGGAGGCGGATCTGTGATGGTTTGAGCAGCAATATCGTGGAATACTCTTGGCCCAGCTGTAGTACTGCATGGTAGGGTTAACGCCCAGGTCTATCTGTCAATATTGGCTGACCAGGTCCATCCCATGGTCCAAACGCTGTTTCCCAATGGCGGCGCCGTCTTCCAGGATGATAATGCACCAATCCACACCGCTGGGGTCGTTAAAAACTGGTTTGAAGAGCATGTTAGTGAAGTAGAACGCTTGGATTGGCCTCCACAGTCCCCGGATCTTAACATTATCGAGCATCTGTGGTGTCAGTTGGAGCAACAGGTCAGAAGCCGATTCCCACCGCCGGCGTCTTTGGAGGAACTGGAGCAGGGTTTGCTCGAAGAATGGCTCAGGATTCCTCTAGCCACTGTCCAAAAGCTGTATGAATCAATTCCCCGACGTATTGCAGCTGTTATTGCCGCTAAAGGAGGACCAACTCCATATTAAGAATAAAAACCGCCATTTATCAAGGTGTTCATATTTTGTCCAACCCGTGTGTGTGTGTGTGTGTGTGTGTGTGTGTGTGTGTGTGTGTGTGTATATATATATATATATATTTGACAGATAACACCAAATCCACAAGTCAGGGATCTTTGAGTAATAATGTCGTCGGATGCAGAATTCAGAGAGCACTATAAAATCAAAATCACAACGGCTAGAAAAATAATGGAAATCATCTGGAGGAGCTTCCGCAGCA